>JAFBJR010003938.1:0-12284 GCA_016785285.1 Brachirus orientalis
TATTTTATTGTATTTATTAACAATCAAAATAGGTAGTGGGTATTTTATAGTATTTAGTAACAATCGAAATAGGTAGTGGGTATTTTCAAATGTCCCATCAATAGCTAACACATTTTTACAATACCACATTTGAACACATCATGATGACGTTATTGACCTTGCTCAGAATTACTGAGTAGAACTTGAATGCGTCATAATCCAATTCAATGTAGCCTCGTAAGTGAGCGGGTGCTTGGTGCATCCTGGAGCACTGTCCGACAGTAATATGTGTGAAACACATCGTCCGCTGTAGATAGCCTCCAAATTAGTTACCTAGTTACCTTCAGTTATCTACACTAGGAATCGCTGCTCTACAATGAACTGGCGAGTAGCCCGCCTGGCCGCCTCTAACCCGATGATTGACAGCTAACGTAAGCTACAGCCCCTGCGCCCCGTCAGGTACGCGTTACAGACAACGAATGAATGAATGAATGAATGAATGAATGAACAAGTAGGCGCCCTCGGTAGTTCCATTCTTACCATTCTTAGGAAAAAAATGATGTCCTGGGACCCTCTCTAGCCTTTTCTGGTGTCCAGATTAGTGTTTTTTGTGTGCTATCGTCTTGATCTCCCTCACTCCCCGACAGGGAACTCCAGCAGGAAGTCGCTCGCGCTCAATTCGAACCCGCTGTGTCAGTGGACCAAACCATTTTTTAAGAAGGGGCCAAGGGGGTTATTGAAATTATTAAAATTAAAATATTGCATGGCTTAATTTTAGCTCGGATTCATTACTATGCATATATATATATATTAGTTAAGCCTATGCATAATAATTTAGTCGTAGAGGCTACTCGGGGCTAAGTGTGGGCCCTGATAGGCTGTGGGCTTTTAGAATTGTCATCACCTTTCATCCTATACGACGGCGCTGCTGGGAGGGCCCCTTAGCAGAATTTTGCTCTGGTGTCTGCAGTACTGTGAAAATGACTGTGGGCTTTTTATTCTCAAGGTAAGGTAAGTATATGTCAGCTTCAGTCAAATTGTAATTACAATGCTTTGTGTATATTATTTAACAATTTTAAAAAAATAAACTTGTAATTTTATCAAGTAACTGGCATAGTGCTGTAATGAACTGTACCTCAACAAATACCTCAATACCTGTCATTTCTATATGACAATTGTAACTCCTGTACATACATTTTTAATTACTTACACTAACTGTAGATGGCAGTCTGTGTAGTCTGTCGAGAGTAATTATGCATTTCAGTTCTGCAGTAATTCCTAAGCATTTAGCTATGTGACTTCCATTTTTTTTGTTTTTTTTTAAAAAAGGCATGGACAGAGGTTTGCTTTCCAGACAGATGAGGCAACAGACTTCAAACAGGGTTTGAAGAAGTCAGAAGTCAATAAAATGACCTTACCACCAGTGTAATTCTTTTTTTTCCTGTCTCCAGAAAAGAAAACTGTTCAATGCCTGGGCTCATCGCTGGATGCATCGCTGTGGAAAACCTTGTTGATTTGTTTGTTTAAGTTCTACTCAATTTGTTCCTGTGTTTTTGTTATTGTAAAAATAAAACAAATGCATGAAAATTGGGATTGCTAAAGTCATTATTTCATATAAAATAAAAACATGTGTCTTGCCTTACTGGAACTGTAAAAATATCTAGTTAAATCGAGTAATTGGAAATTTCATAGGCTATAATTTTTACTTTACCTGAAAATGAGCTAATTGTGCTTGTTACAAAAATTTGGCCACATTCATTAATTTATTTATTTGTATTTGGTTGAAATAAACCTTTAAAATATAAATTAAATAGTAAAGTAAAACAGAGTATTTGGCTGTTAACCTTCAAAATGAAGTAAGTTAGCTAAAGATGGTGATTGGGTGTAATCACACAAAAAACGCTGCAGTTTCTACACATCCACTTCGTTAGGTGGCGCTGTTGAGGACACGCGTGTCCGCCTGAAACTACGGCCGCATGAAATTGTACTTCCTGGTCGTTAGATGGCGCTGTTAAGAAAAGAAAAAACGTAGCCGCCTTAAATGGCCGTCACCTGTACTGCAGACACTCACTTAGCTATTGGCTCCGAGCTGTCTGAACTGATTCTGAGTCTCGGGTAAAGCGAGAGTGCGCCACCTTGTGACAAGCCTCAGTAATACACTCATTATCATGTCTGGGCATGTTCCCTCTGACTTAAACAAATACTATATATTGTTAAAAGCATAAAACAGAAAGTAATGTGATACAGCTTGTAGAATAGAGAAAATAACTAACAAACCAAAACTGGGCTCTATCACTCAATTTGAACTGGGTTTGAGTGTCTCTGTTTGAGTTGCCAAATAAATAAACCCAACACACACTGAACGCTAACCACTAAAACGTTTGAACTAATATTTGCTGGATCAACCTATGACTCTGGGCATGGTTTAACGTAGTTTCCTGTTGTGATTTCTAAAATAAAAGCTGGAGCTATAGCGCCATGTCAGAACCTGCAGGACAATAATAACAGCCCACATGTTAGCAGGACAATTAATGAGAGATTAAGAGATCAGTGTTTAAAAAGGCTAATTGCTGATTATTTTTTTACCCACAGCAGATATTTTGATGCACTGCCTGGCCAAAAAGTCACCACAAAAAAAACAAAAAAACAACAGCACACATTTGGTGTTGCATTGATTCGATAAGTTTCTGCAGTGTCACAAGATTTAGTTCTGTCAAGAGTTGCCTTAATGTTTCACTAAGATCTTGTACTGATGATGTGAGAGTCGGACCACTGCACAAAGCCTTCTCCAGCACATCCCAAAGATTCTCAATGGGGTTAAGGTCTGCACTCTGTGGTGGCCAATCCATGTGTGCAAATGAATCACTCTTTCACAATTTAAGGCCGATGAATCCTGGCATTGTCATCTTGGAATATGCCTGTGCCATCAGGGAAGGAAAAAAATCCACTGATAGAATAACCTGGTCATTCAGTATATTCAGATAGTCAGCTGACCTCATTCTTTTGGGCACATAATGTTGTTGAACCTAGACCTGACCAACTGCAGCAACCCCAGATCACGGCACTGCCCTCACAGGCTTGTACAGTAGACACTAGACATGATGGGTGCAATTTTAGTAGTTTCTGCAGTCTCCTTAGATGTTTTCTCTGCTTGAGACTTCTTTTCCACAACAACAGAATGTGTCTTTCAACATGGTTGTTTAAGAATGACAAGCTGCTCATTGCATCAGTTGGGGTTAAATAACTTGTTGCTAAAATATAATTGCCCATGCAGTCATTATCCAACAGGAGGCTATTAACTATTTGCTTAGGTAAATCCAGGTCGCAACACTTTTTCCTGGATATGTCTGCCACAAAAAGGCCCATAACTGTCTCAGAAGGATACATCTGCCTGACATAACAACAGTATGTAGATCAGCCTCACTGAACAGCAGGTCAACTTGTTTTAAGGCTGTGGCTCATCATTGCACATGAATGGTACGAGGACACAGCAGCCACACAAATCCACCTACAACTGTACATGATCAGCGAATAAACATCAGCTGAATCCATTGCTTATACCGCAGCGCTTTTGATCATCAGATTATCAGTTTCCTCTCACGTTTGCACCTGATAAACTGTTTGTACAGCAACGTGTCTCCAAGTGATAAAAAGTATATGTTCATAAAAGACATTTTAATGTCAAACAACACAACTGGAAAGGACAGTTCACCCTCAAAACAGCTCGCACTTCACTTGAACCACAAAATTATATTGTAGATTAACATACAGAACACACATAACATACACTATATGCGTATGTCATCAGTCCATCCATTATCTATACCAAGCTGGAGCCAATGTGAGCTGACACTGAGTGAGAGACATGTGTGTGCATTATATTACAGAGGGGTAATACAAGTTCTGCTTAGCCAATGACACATGAAAACATTTACTATTTCCCTTGGTATACTTTGATTATAAACTGTACAGTGTACTGATGACTTGTATCCTCAGTGAATATGAGATTATTCCCATATATATTCCATCTACTGTACATGTTTAGGACCTCTGCTTGGTTAAGTTTAGGGCCAAGGTGTTAATTGTGGTTAGGTTAAGGTTAAGGTTAGGCATTAACTGCTTATGGTTTAGGTTAGCGATCGAATGACATAGATGCAGTGTCAACCATCCATAGCAATAGACAGTGCACAAGGGAGGTGAAGAAGAGAGTACAGGCAGTGGGTGGAGACTAGTGTCAGGCCTGATGTGGTGTTGAAATGGAATGTGGAAGTGTGTGTGGTGTTTTATTTTGAAATTGTCCTCCTGAGGAAGCGCGCACAGTAGTCTGAGACCGGCCGTCGAACAGCAAACAGAGCTCAGCAGGACTGCGAGAAGAACGCATCGTTTCTGTAAGTGACTCAGTAAAGTTCGTTCACTTCAACTTCACTTCAACGAATCATTCGCGAACGAACCAACACTAGTAGATACAGACGCTTCCGGAGACAGCTCAAGAAAAACGTGTTACGCTGTTGTTACTGAGGGACAACCATGAAAGCAGCGAGTGCAATACTTTCGCTGCTCTTCTCCTCCTTCTTCAGATGTGAGTAATGACATTTTATATTGTATATATATTTATACGCAATTGAAACAGAAGCCTGTTAAATGTAAAGAAAAGCGGCTTTTTGGTCGTTACAAAGATTGCGGATACAAGTGGCCGATGTGAGTTTCCTCACGTGCGCACACACACACACACAACTTCATCAAAAAGAGCCGTCTTCCGAGCTGGAGAAACTACAGTGGTCTCTACGTGCAGTCGCCAGTGAGATCAGAGCGCAGGGACCGTCAACAAATTGCAACACAGGAAAAAAAGTTTTGGAAAAATACTCAACAACTTCACCACAATACAGTGTAGTGTCATCAAACCTTCTGTAAACTTTTACTGCTGTACTGTACATGATACTACACCAGTCAGTTTGAAGAAATATTATTTTGAACATTTGAATGTTTATGAATAATAATTTTCAATAACTTCACGAGTGTAGTGTCATCCAACTTTGTGTACATCTTACTGCTATACTGTACATGATACCACACCAGTCAGTTTGAAGAAATATATGCTTTTATATTTTTACTTCAATACTTCAACACTATGTCAACAATTTAACCATTACAGCCGCTTTAGTTATGGCTGTTGCACAGTACACAACACCAAGGGGCATCTTTGTGTGGTATTTGTAGCACTGTCATCCCATGGCATTGTGTGTGAAACCACCTGGCACAAATTTCGCACTGAATCTACACAGGAAGACATTTTAAACAGAGTCAAAACATTATGCAAACAGAGATGCAATGCATATTAGTTAACATTATTTTTTAATCACTTTTTATATTGTGGTGTAGTACCATGTACAGTACAGCAGTAAAGGTTTACAGAAGGTTTGATACACTGTATTAGGGTGAAGTTATTAAAAATTATTACTCATAAATATTCATAAAATATATTCAAAATCATATTTCTTCAAACTGATTGGTGTAGTATCATGCAAAGCAGTAAAAGTTTACAGAAGGTTTGATGACACTACACTGTATTGTGGTGAAGTTATTGAGTATTTTTCAAATGTCTTTTTTCTGGTGTTGCAATTTGGCTCCGATCTCACGTAAAGAGCAATGTAGTTTCTCCAGCTCAGAAGACGGCTCTTTTTGATGAAGACAAGGTTGTAGCTTGTTGTCTAAGTCACTATGATTAAAAACATGCATTACATGTGTTTCAGCAATGTTTTGTTCAAATGTTATTGATCACTGCGTGTATTTTTTTCAGTCGCGTTCTTCAGTTCTCACATTGAATTTAAATTGACGAAACAACCCATTCATTCAACCTTCATCATTTACTCATGTGTACACACCACGTTTTTCCACATTCATCATGCCAGCATGAATCTGTCAAATCTGCATTGAGAAATATACCAAAGTGACTGAAAAGAACTGTAACAAAAACCAAAAAGTAACAAAAGTTTAATGTTTTAGTTTAAACCTACAGGAATATAGAAATCTAATATTTAAAATGTGATTATTAATTAGTTTATTATTTAAATAGCAGCAGCAGTGTCTGCATATTCTGTTAAGGTCGATATATGAATACAGTGTCTGTATCACAGGTCTTTCTGTGGACATTGTGTAACTAATTTGTGCCTCTGATAGTGTCTTCTTTTATCCCCAGGTGCTTTTGTGCCTCTATGTGGTGCAGGGAAGATCAACTGCACTGTCAGTCAGAGCACTGAAGGCACCAACTACAGCATCCCAGATGTTGATGCATCAGGGTGCGATTATTCATGGTCAAAAGAAACCAACACAGGAGCGGTCAGTGTTGTAGAAAGTAAAATGTTGTTGGAGTATGTCCAAGTCTAGTCTCCATTATTTCAGTCCAAATCATGAGTCTGAGAGCTCATGGCTACTTATAGCTGACATAACAATTAAAAAAGTACATTATACAAATATTGCACATTTGTCACCATATCAAACATAGTTATCTGTTTAAATGTACTTGCATATGCCTGTACGTCCATGTAACCACAAGAGTTACATGTTAGATGATGCACAACACATTACAACTTTAACTTTCAAGTGTGAATCTGCCAGTGCTCGAGTTCAAGTCCGAGTCGTCAGTGCTCAGGTTCAAGTTGAATCAAAATCCTGAAACAGGACCAAAGTCTGACTGGAGTCAAGAGTCCTGGACTTGAATGTTACAGCACTGCTAACAGCATTAATATAGAAATTACTATGACAGAATTACATCAAAGTGCAGGCTTAATTATATCACACCTGAAGGGAGTGCAGCCATTATTGTCCAGTTATTAATGAAGTGGCAGATAAGCTTCCATTATTAGTTATATGAATGGCTGACAAGTATATTTTCAGTTATTTGCTGTCATTTGCCACGTTTATTTTTCACAGTGTAGACACTTTTGCTGTATGATGTGTGTCATTACCTACATTTCTTTGTCCTTTTCTTTGTTGACTGTAGACATATGTGCTGGCAACTGGGACAGGAGACAGAGATGAAGATGTGAAGAGTCAGAGCATCAGCAATTTGGTCACATCCACATGCATTCCAAAGATCTTGTACGACAGAACATGTGACTCAAAGGTACTGCACCTTTACTTAAAGAACGGACCAACCCATGGGATGAATGAAGCTGTCTGCATGCAGAAATAATAAAAAATGTAAAAACAAAAGTACAGTGAATAGATTCTTTCTATTATGTGAGATCGACTTTTTCAGTTGTTAACAACATGGTAATAATATGCTCAAGGTATTTTTGTCAGAAGGAGTTAATATTATGACAATATTGTTCTTACATCTAATCTAGTTACAATGTAACAGCTTTCTACTATGTTAGTTCCAAAGAAACAACCAGGTAAAAGCTTGGTATTAAAAATTACTATAGGCTATTGTCAGTGTAAGACCTTCTTATTAAAAAGTTAAAATAAATAAAAAATAAATACCATAATATACAGTTAAAATCCATCCTCTCTCATATCCAACACAAGATAATCTGTGTTTTAGACAAAAGTAATATTGTTCATACTCTGTTTAATGCAGACATTTGTTCTCTGGAAGCACCTGTAATGGTAATATGTCATCAAACCATTCATAAAGGGTTGTCTGTTAATTTGAAGGATGGTGGTATGATTTTTTTGGTTATTGTTATTACAGTTAGATGTTATCTCACAGTGTTTTCAGGTAATTAGTCCCTCCATTAAACATTATATAAACAGTATTACCTTGAAACGGAGGATTGTGTGTAGGACAAAATGGAGGATGAATTCCAACTTAAGTCTTCACAATATGTTTATGTGAAGACATGACAGAGATTTTAGCCTATAGAAATTTTTGCAGGATATTACTTTTGAAATGTCACGGTATTACTGAAATATTATCTCCTTATTACCACACTATATTCTCATTGTTACTACCAAGCTTTTACCTGTAATTTCATTAAATTGTATAGCTTCCCCATAGTAGATCCCCATTACAAAATGATTACTGTACTATTTACCAGGCTGCTACTATATTACATTACAATTAGTATAATGTGTTACCATATTAATAATAATATTGTGTGCTTGGGACAGTAAAGTGTTGATTTTGGTTCCTAAAAGGAATGAAATCAAGAAACAGTAAATAAGCAGTAATAACATTTTGGACAACAACAGTCTTACTGTACTATCACTGTGTTTCTTCTCCACAGAATATGGAGGAAATGACATCTATCTGTGAGAGTGAGTATTATTTACCTGTCAGGATTATCTCTGTATGAGGAAGATTCATTTACTTTAAAGTAGATTCACTGTATTTCCATCCAGCCACTGTTCTGATGTAGGAATCTCTTCTGTTCACAGTCGACTGCCGTGAAATTGAAAAGATGATCAAAGGTAAGGATGCACTACAAGTCACTGTCACAGTCTCTCACTCACTGGCCTTCATTTATCAAACATGTTTAGAAAGGGGTGCAGATTCAGGTGTAAAACTCACTGTACATTAGGCATCATAATGTCAGAATTAGAAAACAGCAATTGTTGAGGATGAAATTATTAGCCACCTATGAAAATGTCATTGTTTTAAAGGTATTTCCCAAGTGCTGTTAAACAGAGCAAAGAATTTTTAACACCATTTTTTCCATACATCCTAGTTTTATTTTGGATGCTTCCATTATTTGACTTTGCACACAGTAATGAAATTATTCCACAAAAACCAAAAACTACCCGGGTCAAAATTATTAGCCCCAATAGGAACTGACTGATTTATTGAGCCATAGCACAAACCACTGTTATGTAACTGTGTAATACTTTTAACTTTTAAATTCAAGTTAAAACTGAGGGTTATCTCCCAATTTACACACCGTATAGAATCTTCAGTAAAGGTTTGGGCTGTCACTTGAGAGAGCATCATGCCAAAAACAAACAAAATCAGTTTAGACTTGATAAAAGGATTGTTGATGCTCACAAAGCAGGAGAAGGGTTTACAAAGTTATCACACCGTTTCCACGTGTCAAGAACTGGAGTGAGAAGCATCATCAAGAAATTCAAATAGAGCTACACAATACAGAACAAGCCTGACAGAAGTAGGAAGAGAAAGATTTCAGACTAAGATGTGTCTAAAGACTCCAGAACAACTGCCAAGACACTAATGAAGAGACTTTGGGTAACTTTTTGATTTTACTAGCAGGTTAAGTGACTTTGCAGTGTGGTAGCAAAAATGGATGAGTTTAAATACTTGGGGTCAATCATCCTAGAGGTGGCAGAGCTGAAGATACTGAGATTTTTGTTGGGAGTGGAAAGGATGGATAGGAAATAACTACATAGTAACTGCATGCTTGTGATGATCGTGTGGTAGGATGAGTATGGATCCAAAGAGGGGCGGAAGCCAGGTCAGCTCAGAACAAAAAGGGCAACGAACTCAAAATACTCGGCCCAGGGGTGCAGGAACAAAAGGCGAGGAGACTGACTGGTGGGCTGAGCGGAGATCCCCAAGGGAAACTGTAGGAAGAAAAAACATAACGTAAGAAAGAAAGAAAACAGGCACAGCATGTGGTGCAGAGGGCGATCGCAAGCTAGACGTCGGGTACTATACCACATAAGTTGTGAGACGCGCTGACACCTGCAGCGGGAAAAACCAGGGTTTAAAAAGGCAAGGGTCCAATCAGGAAACAAGCTGCAGGTGCGGGGAGGAGGGGACTCAGCTCAGCTGGACAGTCAAGTCTCCTGAAATCACAAAGAAAATACAGAACATGCCTCCACAGAAATAAAAGACTCGCCAGAATAAAAGGCAGGAAGTGGCGCGGAGCCGAACCCTGACGATGCTGACTTGATGGTACTGTGCAAACAGACTGAAATGGATAAGTTTATAACTTATCTAAACTGTTTTTGGAGCACTTGATATTAATTCCTAATTTTTGTGTGTCAGATGATCAGCTGCCAAACTGTCAAACTGTTGATAAACTACTGTCTTCTGAACTGTTGCTGGTGTCTTTGGTATGGTTCTGGTGGCTGGCGGGCTGATCTATAAGTTCAGAAACCACCTGTAAAGGTAAAACCTTATTTCTCTCAAGTCATTGTTTGTAAATGTATTTTCCTTATTTTGTATGTTTTTAATCATTCTTTCTTGTACACTAGTGTGCAGGGTTGGACTGGGATTAAAAAAATCGGCCCGGACATTTTGAACCGAGACCGGCCCACCAGTTATTTATGGAAAGACAAGGAAGCCTGTGAATGAAAACAAACTTTCTTGTGACAATGCTTGTACACTGCCTTGTTGGTGTATTTGTACTTTGTTTATTTGTCTAATAAACTTAAACCTACACCATCCTGCCATTCTATACAGTACTTGGAGGAAACCAAAAGGCTGCTTGGTCTAGTTTGTTGGTGAATATTGAAATTAATAAATGACAGATTTAGTGATATTTTCATGGCAACCTTTAAAAAGTGAAAAGAGACAGAGGTGAGAAAGAATAACACCTAATGGACTTACTTACATGATTACAGTACTGGTATTTAGAAAAAATGTGAGAAAATAGTTGCGTCATATACAACGAAAATGAACTACACCCAAACTTGATTCATATCTGACCCAGATAGACTGCAGTTCATCACTTCTTACCTGAGGTTCAGATTCCCCTCCACTGGCGCCGGCGGCGGGTCTCTCCTCCTCCTGCCTCCCCTTCCCAGCATCCACCTGACGGCCACCTCCGCCATAGTTACCCGCGGCTGAAGGTGAAGCTCCGCCATAACCACCAGCAAACATCGGTGTTATTTTAACACACTGCGCAGCATCTGCCTCAGGCAGGCGAGGAAAATAATAGGTAAATGATTTATCTATTAGTTTCCTCGCAAAAACATGTCGTTCGATGTCGGGAGCAAAAGCTGGCGATAATTAAAATCTTTCCATGGGCAGATGTAATATGTAGAATGCGCAACAGCTGCATCATGAATATTTAAAATTTGTCGGCTTACCTTTGCCTTTTTTCTCTTCCGCATGTTTCTTTTATTTTTTTATTTTTATTTTTTGGAAGTGCGCCCACATCCAACGACGGCTTTCAGCTGATCGGTACTTATTATTATTATTTTTTTTTTATTTTGTTTTTGGACTATTTTGCTGAACACTGTGTAACACCCCTTTGGTTAAGGTGGGGAATGGTATGTGCCATTTAGGGCCTACTATTGGAACTGATAAAAGTGCTGATGAGGTCTTTTGGAGGGGAAGGGACAGTCTACCTGTATTTTGATGCCTTTCTGATAAAGTGCTGATAAAAACTCAGAGGCTGGTCTAAGCCAAGTTTATTTCTGTAAAAAGAAATCAGTTTTGATTTTGATTTATTTTTTTGATGCATCGAATTCTTCTGGTAGTGGAACAATAAAACTGCGCGATTATGCTATTTTTGCATCTCCGCTGCTTTTTGTGCCATTCTGAGGCCAATCGACACGCTTCCCTTTGACAACTCACTTGGTGTTCATTATTTAGAAGAGTAGTTTCTTATTTTCCATACTGAGTAAAGTCTGCCATGCCATTAATTTTGTTTATTGTGTGTTTGTATGCTGCCCAATTTATACCAAAGCAATAAAATTTACTGCTCTTTAAAAAAGACATAAAATGAATAGTGAGCAGAATTTAATGTAGCCCATTGGTCCGGCCCTCAACAATATTTAAAGTATCTCCTGTGGCCCCTTGGGGAAAATAATTCGTATAATTCGTACCCCTCGTATAGTGGATACAGATAACACTTTATAATAGTGTACAATATTAAGTACTTTATTTACATATTAATACATTAAATATCACTGTATCAAAACATACTTATACTGTTGGATAAATCTTATCATGACTCAAATGAAGAGAAGAATTAATAAAAATGTTTGTTTCCTTTTTGAGTGTGCTAAGTATTACCCCCTTGATGGAGAACCATATATATACATATCACAGGGTTTGGACGCAATGTAATTAATAATAATACATTATTGTAAAGATGTACTGTTGTTTTGGATCAAACTGAGTTGTGAGCCTTTTATGCACTGCTGGAATAGCAGCGGTGGGAAGCGGAAAGGAGTCGCGGAGAAAATTAGAGAGAAAAAGCGACAAATCCCTCAGGCAGATGCTGCGCAGTGTGTTAAAATAACATCGATGTTTGCCGGTGGTTATGGCGGAGCTTCACCTTCAGCCGCGGGTAACGATGGCGGAGGTGGGGAGGGGAATCTGAACCTCAGGTAAAAAGTGATGAAGTGGTTATTTTATTGTATTTATTAACGATCAAAATAGGTAGTGGGTATTTTAT
>JAFBJR010004098.1:0-20233 GCA_016785285.1 Brachirus orientalis
TGCAGTGGAGGTATTTGCCATCCTGGCCTCCAGTTTTGGCCTCTTGGTAGCACTGTTTGGACCCAAATGTTATATAATCCTGTTGAGACCAGAGAGAAACACAAAGAAAGCCATCATGGGTCGAGGCACTGAGTCTTAAAAGCTGCAAAATACAGAAATAAAATTTTTATATATTATTGTATTTATAATAATTCAGATATAGAGTATGTTAATAATGACATTAATTATATGTGGGTAAGAAAGAAGGTAAATACACTCTCATTTATAGTATGTATAATATGTATTGAACAGAGAGCCATACTATACATTGCAACAAAGTACATGTCATGTATTTTTGCTCCATAACAAAATTCAAGAGTTTGTTTTGTAGTGAATGTTCTGAAACTTAAAAATTTTCCAGTGTCTGTGATAGGGGTGGGTGAAGAGGACTATTGTCTTTGGTTTGAGTGCTGATTGAGATTATTTGGTCAAAGTCTTAAGAGTGAGAGATCCTGGAAATGGAAAACTGTTCGAGCAGGCTATATTTGAAATTCAAAAGTCCAAGCCTCTTTTTTCAGACTTCCCTCAGAAGCCACACCTCCATAGCACGAGTACAGTTGTTCAGAAACAGCATTGAGATTGGTTGGACTTGGCAGGTCTGCTCATTAGTGATGATGATTATGGAGTAAACGCTGCCCGATCCTTTCACTCTGATCTGGGTCCAGCTGGTGGAGGTTGTCTGGCTTACACCGAGATTTTGCCCCGTGTTTATGACCCTGATGAACTAAGGAGAATAGTGGATGTGATAAGGAAATCTACAGCTCGAGTGGTGATTGTGTTTGCAAACCAGAGTCCAATGCTCAACCTAATGAAAGAGGTAGGTGTTGATGTATATTCAGTATAACTTGGCATATGTCTCTTTTTTCTGGGTATCTGCTTGACAACCATCTCTTTGTTGGGCACAATTATCTGTGTGGTTGTTCTGGGCATCTTCATCCATCATCACAGCACACCTATAGTTGAAGATGGTGGATGTTAGAGACCATGCACTCCACCTACACCTACAGTTTGAGGATGCCCCACAGATGCCCAATAGGGTTTTGGTCTGGAGATATGCTTGGCCAGTCCATCACCTTTAGCCTCAGATTCTTTAGCAAGACAGTGGTTGTCTTGGAGGTGTGTTTGGGTCGTTATCATGTTGGAGTACCGCCCTGCACCCCAGTTTCTGAAGGAAGGGGATCATGCTCTGCTTCAGTATGTCACAGTATATGTTGGCATTCATGGTTTCCTCGATGAACTGTACATCCCCAGGGCCGGCAGCACTCATGCAGCCCCAAACCATGACACTCCCACCACCATGCTTGACTGTAGGCAAGACACACTTGTCTTTGTACTCCTCACCTGGTTGCCACTACACAACACCCACCATCTGAATCAAACAAGTTTATCTTTGTCTCATCAGACCACAGGACATGGTTCCAGTAATACATATCATTAGTCTGATTGTCTTCAGCAAACTGTTAGTGGGCTTTCTTGTGCATCATCTTTAGAAGAGACTTCCTAGAAGAGACCATGCTGCAGCTCAGTTTTAGGGTGTCGGCAATCTTCTTATAGCCTAGGCCATCTTTGTGTAGAGGAACAATTCTTTTTTCCAGATCCTCAGAGACTTCTTTGCCATGAGGTGCCCTGGTGAATGTCCCATGACCAGTATGAGAGGGTGAGAGCGATAACACCAAATTTAACACACCTGCTCCCAATTCACACCTGAGTCCTTGTAACACTAACGAGTCACATGACACTGGGGAGGGAAAATGGCTAATTGGGCACAATTTGGACATTGTCACTTAGGGGTGTACTCACTTTTGTTGCCAGTGGTTTGGACATGAATGGCTGTGTGTTGAGTTATTTTTGTCAGGATCCGGGCTCACACTGTTTCCTGTCTTTTATTTTGTGTGGTGTTTTCCTTTTTTTTTCCTCCCTGTGCTTGGTTTTTTCAGGAGACTTGACTGCGTGGCCAGGCAGAGTCCCCTCCCCCCTTCCGCACCTGCAGCTCGTTTCCTGATCACCGCCCCTGCCTTCTTATACCTCGTTCCTCGCTGCTGCAGGTGTCGGCGCGTCTCACTCCTAGAGTGGTAACCTCAATAGTTCGATCTACGTCTTGCTCTGCAACCTCTGCATGTCGTGTTTTTCCCTGCTCGTTATTAATCCCTCGTTTTTTCCCTTTTTAGTCTTCCTCGGGGACCCCTGCCCAGCCAACCAGTCAGTCTCCTCGTCTTGTGTTATCCTTCGTTTGGCTGAGTATTATTTGGATTATTTTTTGGTTTTTGTAAATAAAGACTGTTCCTCCTGTGAAATCGACCCGGCTTCCTGCCCTGCTTTTGGTCCATACTTATCCCACACACCAATCACCACAATTTTGAGGGGACAGCATGAGGGGACAGTGTTGTCCCATGAAAAGATATAATAAAATAAAAAATGTGAGGAGTGTACTCACTTTTGTGAGATACTTTAGTTCTCATTGTATATCTTGGACTACGTTTCCAATCAGCTTAAACACTCTCAAAAACTCCAGGACGCAGTAGTTCATTTCCATAAAGTTTACTGAGAACTTTGTGAAAAGACGTTGCTTTAGCAGGGAGAGGAAAAAAAATAACCAAAACTGAGGAGCTAACAGTTTTATGTGCTCACACAGCTAAAGCAGGCGACTAAAATGACAGAGTCTCTTCCTGTCTCCCAGCATGCGCTTCTCCCAGATTGCTGCAGACCAATCGCACTGATTGAGTGAGCAGCATGTTTACTCGGGGCATGACACTCCCCGCTTGGGTCTTTGGAGAGCCCACATTGATGAACAGACTCAGTCTTTGGAGAGAGGAGCAGGATTACCTCTGTGATAGGATGGTAAAACGTCCTTTTGTTTCCATCTTTAACGACTTCCACGGCCACTTTCCGTACTAATCCATCTTCTCCTGGGAAGGTTTTTGTGATGATGCCCATAGGCCATTGGTTTCTCTTTGCCTGATCGTCTTTTAAGAGGACAATGTCCTCTTCCTGAAGGCTTGTCCATTTCCCTTGCCACTTGTGCCAAAGCTACAGTGTTTTGAGGTATTCATGCCTCCACTGGTTCCAGAACATGTCTGCTGGAGCTTGAACTTGTTTCCACTCCTCTCTGAGGAGATCTGCTTCCTCAAAGCTACCTGACTGGAGAGGAGGTGCGGAGCTTGTCTTGAGGGACAAGAGCATTGCTGGGGTAAGGATGAGAGGGGATTTTGGATCCAATGACACATGGGATGAGCAGCCTAGCATTAATGATAGCAGCTACCTCGGCCATAAGTGTGGTCAGGATCTTGTGTGTCAGGTAAGACTTCCTCTGCTCAAGCAACATACAATCCAAAATACAGCGGGCGATACCAATCATTCGCTCCCATGCACCGCCCATATGAGACGCATGGGGTGGATTGAACACCCAGGTGCAACTTTGTGTGTTCAGGTACTGCTCCACGCTGTTGAAACCTGGATTTTTCTTGTCTATCTCCAGTTGCGGAAGGCACCAATGAAATTGGTTCCGCAGTCGGTTCGTATCTGCTCTGCGGGACCCCTGATAGCAAAGAACCTCCTCAAGGCATTGATAAAGCTGCTGGAACTCATTGCGTCAATCACCTCGATGTGAACTGCCCTTGAGCACATACATGAGAACATCACAGCCCATTGCTTTGAGTTGGAGACTCCTCCTCTCCTGCGGTGTGAAATGATGTCCCATGGACCAAAGACATCAACACCTACATAGGTGAAGGGAGGTGCCACTTGCAGCTGTTCTGCTGGCAGGGCTGCCATTTGCTGATGTTCTGTCTTTCCCTGCAGCTTCCTACATACGATACATTTGTAGAACAGACTGCTAATACAGTGTTTGCCACCCACCAGCCAGAATCCTGCAGCTCAAATGGCACCTTTGGTCAGATGTCTTCCTTGATGTTTCACCGCTTCATGATAGTGAGACACGAGCAGGGTTGCCAGGTGATGCCGGCCAGGTATGATGATGGGATGAGTCTTGTTGCTTGATGCTTGATTCAGCTCAGATTGATGGATTCGTTGGATCCTGTTGTGTACATAGACATAAAATCTCTGTGACTGATTGTGAATGTACCTGTCAAATGTAGTGTCCATTTCTGCGACTATAATCTCTGCAATCTCGACAGCAAGTACGGCTGCACAGAGCTCTAGCCTTGTGATAGTTATATCGGACTGAGGAGCCAACTTTGCCTTGCCACTTTCAGGCTGCTTCTGGTGACTTGTCACTTTGATGTAGGCCACAGCTGCTATTGCTTTGACCGTTGTGTCTGCAAAGACAAAGAGTTCTCTTCCCAGCGCGCCTTCAGTGGAGAAGGAAGTATAATGGTGTGGTATCTGGAGGCCTTCTAGGTCTTGGAGTGACTGCTTCCATCTAGTCCACTCGACCTCCATGTCTTTGGGGAGAGGTGAATCCCAGTCTTCCGCTTGTGTGGTGAGTTCCCTGAGTATCAGTGTTCCGTGAACTGTGATTGGAGCAAGGAATCCTAGGGGATCATAGAGACTATTCACCGTCGAGAGTACCCCTCTGCGGGTGAACGTCTTCATCTATGATCTGAAACATGAAGGTGTCTGTATGCATGTTCCAGAACAATCCGAGGCTACGTTAGATAGGCAGGTCATTGACAAAGAGATCCGGGCTGCTGACATCCTTGGAACGATCTTCAGATGGAAATGCCTCACTAACTGCCGGTCGGTTAGATGCAATTTTGTGCAGTCTAAGGTTAGAGGCTGCAAGCATCTTCTGTGCCCGCTTGAGGACACTGATGGCTTCCTCTTCGGTGCTGAAGGACTTCAAGGCATCATCGACATAAAACTTGTGGTCGATGAACCTTCTTGCGTCGCTGCTGTAATCAGCCTCTGCTTCCTTAGCTGCCCATCATAATTCATACACAGCAACTGCAGATGAGGGACTGTTCCCAAGAAGATGAACTCGCATTCTGTAGTCCACAATATCAGACGTCAGGTCATTGTTCCTGTACCATAGGAAGCGGAGAAAATCCCGGTGGTCCTCCTACACAACGAAGCAGTGGAACATGAGCTCGATGTCAGCTATAATCGCCACCTGTTCCTTCCTGAACCTCATGAGGATGCCTAACAGGCTGTTGTTAAGGTCGGGGCCAGTGAGCAAAACATCATTAAGCGACTGTCCTTCATATGATGCACTGCTGTCAAAGACCACACGGATCCTATCTGGCTTCCTGGGATGGTACACGCTACAAAAAGGCAGGTATCAGCATTCCTGTCCAGGTCGCATTGGTTGGGCAACTTCTGCATGTGCCTTCTTGAACATCTTTTCCATAAACTCTAAGAAGTCAACCTTCATCTGTGGCCATTTTTGCAATGAACGCCGAAGTGAGAGAAGACGGTCGAGAGCCTGTTTCCTATTGCTTGGTAGCCGCTGTCTTGGGGACCGAAAAGGTAATGGTGCGACCCAAGTTTTGGAACTGTCCTGATAGCACTCAGCTTCCATTATTTTCAGAAACGCCAGATCCTCCATCGATGGAGCAAGTTTATGGTCGTCAGGAGTACGAGCGAAGACGGTTCGCCCCAATCTGTCTCTGGTGAGTGTTGTTGGGTTGCATATGGCGGTTGGTGCTAAATGATGCTGATGTTTAGGGGTTTGACCAAATACCTCTTTCACTGTAATGCGGTTGTCGCAGGGCTGGAGATGACTTGCACGGCCATTCTCTAAGATGGCTGTTTTGTAACTTTTTACTTCCAGTGGTCTGTGAGCACCTCCAAGACACACGTCACCAACAACGACACATCCTAGGTCGAGCCTCTGAGCAAGTGCCTCCTGGGCCACTTATCTGCTCTCGGACCTTGTGCACCCGTAAGATGTCTCTGTCCAAAAGCAGTAGTATGTTGGCGTCTTGATCTAGAGAAGGGATCTTTTCTGCAATGCCTTTCACGTGAGCATGATGGTGGGCCACATCTGGTGTGGGAATCTCAGTGCGAACATCAGGAATTTGGTTGCACTCAAGTAGTGTTGGCAGAGGAATGTTCAGACTCTTGTCAATGGCTCCACGGTGTAACCGCTGGCTCTCCTCCCTGCTATCTCTGTACGTCCCGCACAGGTCCTGAGTGTGTAAGAGTAGGAGCACCCAGCGATCTGAAAGACATCGAAGAATTCTGATCGTGCGAGAGATCGATTACTCTGCTCATCCAATATGGCGTACATCCTCTTGGACTCTTCTCTGCATCCATTTGGGAACACACTTACAAGGCAGATCTTCACACATGCTCTGACGCTCAGACCTTCCCCACATACTTGCGTGCACGTTGACTTGACCTCCTGGCCATCCGCTTTGTCCTCCTCCCCGCCGTCCTCTGAAGAGGGAGGTGACGACTTAGATTTCCAGGTAAGCGGATTGGGGTGAACGTGACACGTGAGCAGTGCTCTCGCACTCTGTGCATTTTACGTCGACAGTGCAGTTCTTTGCAAGGTGCTCAGTAGGGGAACAACAGCGAAAGCAAATGTAATGTTTTTTCAAGAGTTGTTTGTGATCATCTATGCTCTTTTCACAGAAGCCTCTGCATTTCCTCAAAGGATGGGGTTTATTGTGCAGTGGGCAATGTTTATTTGGGTCAATACGTTCCCTAGCTCCCTTAGACTCCAACTTGGAAGCTCCTGAAACCTGTGTCTTTTGAACATACACGGATGTCTTTGTGGGTCTCTCCCACTTACTTTTCCTCTCTGGCGGAACTTCTGTGGAGGTATCCAGATATGACAACCCTGCAAGATAACCATCTTCCTTGGCTGCTTGTAGCTCTACAAGCAAGTCTGCCAGGTCCCTGAGTCTCTGTGGTTCTTTTGTTGCGACCTTTGGAAATTTTTTCCAGTTTATTACACAGAGCCTGTTCCACAGCCTCTGGTGAGCCGTATGTTTCATTAAGGTGTTTCCATGCCATGCACAGTCCTGTAATCGGGTTCCTAATGTTGACTGATTTTATTCTTCTCACCTGTTCTGCTGACTCCTTTTCCAGATATTTGGCTAGAAGGTCAAGTTCTTCTGCGGCAGACAGATCTAGATCAGCGATAGCATTTTGGAATGATGTTTTCCAGGCCATCAGCTGATCATCATATGTGGTAAGACCTGAAGTCACCAGGCGGCTGCGGGAAAGATATTTAATTAGGTCTCCGGTGGTTGAAGAATGGTCATGGTTAGCTCCATATCCCATCCCATGGACTGGAGGGTGCGCAGAAGATGAGAAATCATGCCTAAGGTTCTGTTGTAGATGAGTTCCACTAAGCTGAGGAGCTGGAGACAAGTGGTGGTGCAGCGGTGTTCTGCTCGTCTGAAGGCCTAGAGGAGCATGGTGTGACATAATGGTATCAGCGGCAGCTACTTGGTTTTGACCTACACTGAGTGGGTAGGGTGTTGGAGGACTAACTTTAGTAGGTTGCGGACATGAAGGATTAGCTGTTGGTGGAGCATTGTTGCTCTCTATCATGGCAGCTGGACTCTCGCTGTACAGGCTGGCTTGTACAGATATGTAGGCTGCAGTGCGCTGGTCTTTGGTAGCTTGGAGAACTGAGCTTTTGGCCTCACTACGTACTTTGAAGCCCAAATCTTGTAAACCAGCCACAAGAGTATTTGTTTCTGCTATGGCAGTGTCTTTTTCCTTTTCTTATTTTAGTTCATCAAGATTAGCTTGGATACAAGCCTGCTCCACCTTAAGCTCGATTTCCTTTTTTGAATGTGCTGCTCTTGCTTGTGCCGCTTTGGCTTTCGCCTTTGCCCTTGCAATGGCAATGCTAATCTTTGAACTGGATGATGTACCAGATGAGCAGCTGCTCCTTGAGTGCCCAAACTCAGACTGATTATCTTCATTTCCTTTGTTAACATTGCTGTGTTGTGACATTATGACTCACTGAGGTTTCTAAGTCAGGAGAAGAAAGCTGGCATAAAGCTATCTAGAAGCTGTAGTGTTAGCCAGTTATCTCTTGACTGAGTAGCTCCATATGATGTTGATTCTTGTATCCTCGTTGGCTGTATTGCCATATTTTCACTATCTTGGACTACGTTTCCAATCAGCTTAAACACTCTCAAAAACTACAGGACACAGTTGATTCATTTCCATGAAGTTTACTGAGAATTTTGTGAAAAGACGTTGCTTTAGCAGGGAGAGAAAAAGAATAACCAAAATTGAGGAGCTAACAGTTTCATGTGCTCACACAGCTAAAGCAGGCAACTAACATCACAGAGTCTTTTCCTGTCTCCCAGCATGTGCTGCTCCCAGATTGCTGCAGACCAAACCAATCGCACTGACTGAGTGAGCAGCATGTTTACTCGGGGCATGACATTGTACATTTAAATTAATAAGAAATTAATGGACAAATATTGAAGCCCAGACCTGTAATGTATTTTTTCTCCCAATAAAATCAGAAGAGTCTGTGTTATAGTGAATTGTCTGAAACTTAAACATTTTTTCAGTGTGTGTGATAGTGATACATTCAGATGGGGTGGATGAATAGGACTGTTGTCCTTGTTTTTAGTGCTGATTTAGATAATTGTGTCAATGTCTTAATAAAGTAATTGCATCACTTTTGCAATGAGGATATGTAGCATACAATAGCTGAAGTAGACAATATATTGACTTACATTTGTGCATATGTATGCAAAAGGCATAAGTAAAAGTTCAATCATTCCTTTACCTCTAAAGAAATAATCATAATAATAATAAGAGAGAACAAGGTTAATGACATGAAATAAAGTCATATTCATACCCTGAGCGTGAGTGCACTACAGGAAATCCCCCAGCAGTCTGGGTTCAGATTTCCCTGAGCCAGCTCTACCTATAAGCTTTATCAAAAAGGAAGGTTTTAAGTTTAACTTATACCGGGAGAGTGTCCACTTCCTGAACTGACACTGAGAGCTGGTTCCACAGGAGAGGAGCCTAGTAACTGAAGGCTCTGCCCCCCCTCCCATTCTACTCTGGGAACCACAAGTAAGCCTGAGGTTTGGTACCAAAGTGATCTATAACACTGGAGTGATGTGGTCTCTCTTACTAGTTCTTGTCAGAACTCGTGCTGCAGCATTTTGAATTAACTTGAGGGTTTTAAGAGACCTACTGGAACATCCAGATCGTGATAAGTTACAGTAATCTAATCTTGATGTAACAAAAGGATTAACTACTTTTTCAGCATCCTTTAAGGATAAAATGTTTCTAATTTTCATAACTTTCCACAGGTGAAAGAAGGCTGTTCTGGAAATCTAACATGTGAATCAAATATATGGATGCCATGGTGATGTCGTCTAAAGTGACAATGTGGTCAGAAAATTTACTTATATATGTAACTTTTCAAAAGTAAAAAGTTACAGGTTGTTTGCTGTGTCTTCTGCTTATAAGTTGTTCCTAGACAGCAGTTCCCACAATTGCAAGCTGCTTCATGATATCAAACTCAGTTGCTATTGTTCTGATCAAGTGCCCACTATTAGCAAAAATTGCAAACTTTGTGATTGAAAAAATAAAAATAAGATAAAAAAAAATAAAATAAAATAAGTAAATTAATAAATGAGTCTCAGATGAGATATGATTTAGGCCCTGCCCTAACAGCTTCTTCCTCTGCCCTGATGGGTGGTGTGCAAAAATAAACAACACTGCAAATACATAAAATGTGGAGACACTGTGATGATCCTGCACTTAGACAAGGATGAACCAGAGCAAAGTCATGAGGTTATTTTTAGACACCAGTCTCCTCTTGCTAATGTTATTATTCTGCTTTTCCTCTGCTGTGTCCTCCTCTCTTTATTCCTCTTCTTGTCAGTTACAGGGACAGTTTCACTTAAATGAGATGCACAAACCTGGAGATGTGATTCTAGGTGGGATTTTCAGACTTCACTTATTTCCTGCTTATCCTGATCTGTCTTTTATCTCGGAGCCACAGCAGCCGACCTGCTATGGGTGAGTCTGTGGGGGGAACAGAAAAATTAAGAACTTGTTTTTAAGTTCTTACAGTAACTTAAAACTAAGTAAGTTAATTAGTATGAAACTTTCCTGACTATAGTGTGTAAAACACAATCAATTAACCTATTTTTGTGTCAGTTTTGATGTTATGGGATTCAGAGAGGCTCAGACCATGGCCTTTGCTATTGATGAGATAAACAGAAACTCCAACCTGCTGCCTAATGTGACTCTGGGATACAGTCTGTATGATAACTGTGTCCAAGTAGGAATTGGATTTCGTGCAGCACTGACCTTAGTCAGTGGTCAAGATGAACAAGTTACATTAGAGGAGAACTGTGTAGGAACTCCTCCAGTCCTAGGGATTGTGGGTGATTCTTCTTCTACACTTTCTATTGCCATATCCACAGTGTTAGGTTCTTTCAGCTTAATAAATTATTATGATTTCGTTTAAAATATAGTTGAAGTAATGAATGGAAATTGAACGTAATGATGTTGTGGTCATTGATGAATCAACCTTCAATTAAAAAAAAGAAATGCTCTTTTTGAATACATGCTCTGTTGTTTTGTAGGTGAGTTATTTTGCCACATGTTCCTGCCTAAGTGATCGACAAAAATTCCCATCTTTCTTTAGGATGATCCCAAGTGATGAGTTTCAGGTGAAAATATATTTTCTAAATAAGATGCTTGAAATAGATCATGATCAAGAACAATCCATATATAAGTGAAAAATAATGACTATTTGTGTAACAATGGTCATAAGGTAGATTAAAACAAAAGAATAACAAAAAATAAATGTTGACAGGAGTCGAATAAATGAAAAATATAAAATACATAGTAGGTGCCAAGTATTTAGTGAGACCTACCCTTATACTTCAACAATATCATGACCTTTGCTCTCTTAAACCTGGAGTGAACACTGTTACTGTTTCTGGTAAAACCTGTGCTTGTCCTACCATTTCATGTCCACTAATATCTGCTGCCAGTTTATCAGGATTTCTAGTGACAGATGATTCCAGCCTGTGCACTAATCCCTCTGCTCTGTGTCCACATAGGTGAATGCTATGATTCAGATTCTAAAACACTTTGGTTGGACTTGGGCAGGTCTGATCATCAGTGATGATGATTATGGAGTTCACGCTGCCCGATCCTTTCACTCTGATCTGGGTCCAGCTGGTGGAGGTTGTCTGGCTTACACAGAGATTTTGCCCTGGGGTGACGACCCTGATGAACTAAGGAGAATAGTGGATGTGATGAGGAAATCTACAGCTCGAGTGGTGATTGTGTTTGCAAGTCAGAGTCAAATGCTCAACCTAATGAAAGAGGTAGGTGTTGATGGATATTCTACATACCTTGGCATGCATCTATTTTCTCTGTAAAACAGACTGCTAATTTTACAATTATTTTGTGTCAACTAGATTTAAGTGATAATGTAACCTCTGACTTGTTAAAGGTTTTATTAGGAATGTTTTAAACTTAGAATGTTTCTGCATCACTCTGCTCATGTTACTGTGTAGCACACATGCTGAAAATGCTGAGCTTTCTTTGTCCAACTAAATGCAGAGTTGCAGCTTTTGTTACATTTTTGTGGATGTTTCATGTGATTGTAGTTCATTTCAGTGAATTTGTCCTGGTGCAGGGGTTGAGAACACTCAGTCCTAAGTCAGTCCTCATGACTCAAACTGGAATAAACAATAGTCATTCACCACTTTGATGTCTTTTCACACAGACCAACTTCTTCTGCAGAGATCAGCCATTTTGTTTGCAGTCAGGTCCTTCTCTTTTATTATGGTGCATGCTGGTGTATGACATCACCTGTGGAAACTAGTTTATACTTTATTGGTTAAAATTGTATCTATATACTTGTTATTACGTAATGTACAGGTAGTGAGACAGAATGTGACAGGTCTGCAGTGGATCGCCAGTGAAGCCTGGACATCAGCTGCTCTACTCCAGACTCCTGACCTCATCCCGTACCTGGGTGGAACACTGGGCATCTCCATCCGTCGAGGAGAAATACTAGGGCTCAGGGACTTCCTGTTACAAATACGTCCTGACCTACATCACAACAACACTGATGGAAACAGCCTGGTGAGAGTTTCCATATGACTTTTTATTGTAAGAATAATATTCTGGCATTAATTTAAATATTAATTATCTTCCAGGTGAATCGGTTTTGGGAACACACATTTCAGTGTAGATTTGCACCACCTCCAGCAGGTTGGGTGGAAGCTGGAGGAGAATTATGCACTGGACAGGAAGTTCTAGAGAATGTGGACAATGACTTCCTGGATGTTTCAGACCTCAGGCCAGAGTATAATGTGTATAAGGCTGTGTACGCTCTGGCATATGCTCTTGATGACATGCTGCAGTGTGAGCCAGGGAGAGGACCTTTCAGCAACAACACCTGTGCTCATTTACAAAGACTGGAGCCATGGCAGGTGAGATATCAGTTTACACTCAACTCTTCATTTCACTTAATCCTGTGCATACTTTTAGAGATCCGTGAATGGTAAATGGTATGTAATTATATTGCACTTTTCTAATGTTGATGAACACTCAAAGCTCATTCACTCACACATTCATTCAGCACTGTTTCTATCACAGGTCTTATGTACATATTCACACTCTGCCAGCATAGCTGTCAGGAGCAACAGGGTGACTTGGCATGTAGACTAGTGAAGCCAGGAATTGAACCACCGACCCTTTAGCTGAGAGACTCACCTATCAATAAGCCACTATTGCCAACCTATGTTTATTCAGTGAAATGATTTAGAGATAATTTGCTAATCAAATAAGAAAAATTAGACAAAAATCTTTCAGTAGGCTTGTATAGAATAGATAATGTAGTGTATTAAATTACTACTTAGTAAGTATTTGTATTATAGATTCATGGATATTTGTTATGTCAGATCTTAGTTTACTGTGGAATCTACACTCCAAACCTGCAGAGGGCGACCACACACACAAGAGATGTGCTCACAACAGGAACTTTTAAAAGGGACCATATTTGCCTGCGCACCCACTGGGATCACATGGCACCAAATGTTTGGAGGCAGCTAGCCTTTTCACTTGTTCCTGGAAGTAAGGAAGGACCACAACTTCTAATCAATCTGAAAGATGCAACTGGTAGGAAAAAACAACTTTGATATTTTGGATGGTGTAATGAGGTTGTTGAATAACTTGGTATGCTAATTATATTTATGATTTAGGTAAATTTAACTCCAGTATGATGATACTTTATGTAACTGGCCTGAGATTTAGTTAACTTAAATTACTTTGTTGAAGAATAAAGAAACTATGATAACATTGAGTAAAATATTTACTGTTATTTATTTATTTAATTGAGACTAATGGATGTCTTTTCTGTTGCTTGAAGGTTATCAACCTATTCTATTAATTTCCATCATTCATGTCTACTGAACTCATCAGACCTAAACCCATCCTTAAGAAAATAAAAAAATGGAAGAATAAGAAGAATTCAGTTGTCCTTTGAATCCTTCAATGGTTGATCAAGCCTTTTTCAAGTTTGGGCAAAGTTATGGTCACATAACAGACAGAACCTGACAATATTTAACATACAAGTGGATGATAGTGAATTGTTAGATCATGTGAGAAAGAACAAAATGTTGTGGGATAATCAATTATGGTTAATATAAACAAATTTCCCCCGGAGTGACCACCTTCCAAATATTTATTCTGAAAAGCCTGAATGGGAAGTGTACATATACAGTTATTTTCATCATTTCTGTCATCTGTCTGTGTTCTGTCATCAAACCCCAAAACACAAACTTAGTCTAATGTATTGTGAATATTATATTGTTGGAACTTTTTTAATTAATAAGATTAGTTCACCTGTTTGCTCTGCATAAATGTTCATATTTGAGCACATTTTTAAAAGATATTTGATACAAAAATTTGAAATATCTTTGCTTAAATGATGCTTATACAAAGGTCCGTTTGCTTAAACATTTCCATTCCCGCCATGGCGTCACCAGGATATGTGTTCATCCTAGTGTTGTTCTTTGACAGCTGACTTGTGTGTACTGGCAGATTTTCTCACATTACCTGAGGTTTCCATGGTTACCATTTTCAGCATTGTCTCTTTCAACTCAAAATTGAATGTGTCACCAACTGGACTGAAAATTGTTTCATAGTCCATTTATAGCCCAGTGGAATTAAATTGGATGTATTTGCTAAATTGTGTGCATAGGGTACATTCAGACCAATGTGATGATCAAATTTACTGTGGGTCTGGGCATTATCTCTGCTGCTGTTGGGGTTGTCAGTTGTCCCCTGTGGAGCAACACGGAGCTTGCTACGGTGCCCTGGGGTCCACTGATGCTCCTCCTATCCCTGAGATATGTTTGTGGTTACAGGGGAACTGCCTTGTCCTGGGGGTGGGGGATTTGTTGGTTGGGGGTGTGGACCGTGGGCCTAGTGTATGGGTGGGATTAGGGTTTGCAGTCCAGGTATTCTAATGCTGTGCTGGCCTGGGCATGGTTTCTACTAGCATCTGGGAGCACTTGCTCCCCAGGGGCCTGCTCCTCCATTGAGGGGGATGGGACCAATCCTGTCACTCTGGTGGTCACTCCTGCTTCCCCTTTACAGTTTCCCTTCTTTGCCTTATACATTACATATAGACTTAGGCCTTTAGAGGTGTGGTTGGAACGATGAGGGGATAGATGCTGGGGCTGCTGCCTGACAGGCTCATGGGCTTACCTATCTCTTGTCCTGCTGGGGCTCCCTGGGCTGGATTCTTCAGACATTTATGATGTTTCAATCTGTCACAAAAGGAGCTACCTAGTGCTGAGATGGTGTCCTGTGGGGTATGGAATAGATTATCCATCATAAAGGATTCCTACACAGCTTGGCTGGCTTGTGGAGCTTCACAAGCTGACAACGACTTGCAGCTTTAGCAATTGCTGAGGCCAAATCTTGGAAGTGGAATGAGTTTAGTGAAGCCATGGAGCGAAACTTTAATTCATCTGAAGTAAAACCAATGACTCAGATGGAGAAGGTGTCTTCTCTCTATATTGTATACAGTGGTGGTTAAGTGCTGTTGACTTTGACTGGGAAAATAGCTGGACAGTAAAAGGAATACTGAGCGTATCACCTCAAACCAACATACATATGTTCTGTAGCGAAAGCATAGTATACGGAGCCTCTTTTATCTCTGGGATTGAAGTTGCAGTGGCAGAGCCTCAGGGGAGGATAAGATACATTAACATCTCCTTCATAGATGTTCTGGTGTTGTCCTGGTTGACACGGCTCTACAACACTGTGTGGACAGTAGGGGAAAGTACATGTGGAGTAGCAGACTGAGATGGTGGTCCTTATGTTTAAGAGAGGGGACCAGAGAATGTGTTCCACTCTTCATCCATCATCACCAAACACCTATAGTTCGTGCCAACAATTCAGAACTCAGTTTCCAGCTGTTGCTCTCACTTAAGTTCTGTTTCCTCTGCTCTTTGCTTTTCATTGGACGACCCAGATTATGGACTTGTCAACTAAGACATGCAGCATTTGGCATCAGCTTTGTGTCTCATGTATCCTGGTGAAAACCATGGTGGTTCTGGCTGTGTTCAGGGCCTCCAAACCAGGAGGTGAGTCCAGTCTGAAGTGGTTTGGTGCTGTGCAGCAGAGAGGGACAGTTCTGGTTCTGACTTGTGTTCAAGCAGCAATCTGCACTGTCTGGCTTGTCTCACAGTCACAACATTTGGTGATCAAGTGTCATTTGATGAAAATGGTGATGCCTTACCAATATATGACATCATGAACTGGGTGTGGCTCCCTGATGGAAGAACTAAAGTTCAGAGAGTGGGTGAGTTTAAGAGGTCAGCCTTCAAAGGTGAAGAACTCACACTGGATGAAGACAAAATCTTCTGGAACTTTCAATCCAAACAGGTGACTTTGTACTTTTTAGGAGTACCACCAGTTATCATTATAGATTAGTCTAACATAATTGATTTTCCTCCACACAGCCTCCTCGGTCAGTGTGCAGTGAGAGCTGTCCTCCAGGTTCCCGCATGGCCAGAAAGAAGGGGGAACCTGAGTGTTGTTTTGACTGTGTCCCTTGTTCTGAGGGAAAGATCAGCAATACTGGTGAGTGTAAAGTTTGAAACACCACAGTTCAGAGATGTTGTATAAACATGTATCTCATCACTTTCCCTCTTTTCTCAGACTCCATGGAGTGCACCAGTTGTCCAGAAGATTTCTGGTCCAGCCCCCAGCGTGACCACTGTGTTCCTAAGAAAACAGAGTTCCTCTCTCACCATGAGCCTCTGGGTATCTGCTTGACAACCACCTCACTGTTGGGCACATTTATCTGTGTTGTTGTTCTGGGCATCTTCATCCATCATCACCAAACACCTATAGTTCGTGCCAACAATTCAGAACTCAGTTTTCTTCTCTTGGTGTCACTCAAATTGTGTTTCTTGTGTTCGTTGCTCTTCATTGGACGACCCAGATTATGGACTTGTCAACTAAGACATGCAGCATTTGGCATCAGCTTTGTGCTTTGTGTCTCATGTATCCTGGTGAAAACCATGGTTGTCTCTGCTTCACCAGTGCCTCATAAAAACACCCAGTATCACAGTAGCAAAATAGTTTATGGGTGTGCAGTTGGGTCCACAGTTGGTTTTGCAGTTTTACTTGGTTATATTGGTTTACTGGCCGTCCTCAGTTGTTTGTTAGCTTTTCTAGCAAGGAATCTTCCAGACACTTTCAATGAGGCCAAACTCATCACTTTCAGCATGCTGATCTTCTGTGCAGTGTGGGTGGCCTTTGTCCCTGCTTACATCAGCTCACCAGGCACACATTCAGATGCAGTGGAGGTATTTGCCATCCTGGCCTCCAGTTTTGGCCTCTTGGTGGCACTGTTTGGACCTAAATGTTATATAATCCTGTTGAGACCAGAGAGAAACACAAAGAAAGCCATCATGGGTCAAGGCACTGAGTCTTAAAAGCTGCAAAATACAAAATACAGAAATAAAATTTTTAGATATTATTGTATTTATAATAGTTCAGATATAGAGTAGAGTAGAGTATAATTAAGTAGAGACATTAATTATATGTGGGTAAGAAAGAAGGTAAATACACTCTCATTTATAGTATGTATAGTATGTATTGAACAGAGAGACATACTATACATTGCAACAAAGTAGTTCTCACTATACATTAAAATGAGTAGGCAGATATTTAAGCCCAGACATAACATGTATTTTTGCTCCATAACAAAATTCAAGAGTTTGTTTTATAGTGAATTTTCTGAAACTTAAAAGTTTTCCAGTGTCTGTGATAGGGGTGGGTGAAGAGGACTATTGTCTTTGGTTTGAGTGCTGATTGAGATTATTTGGTCAATGTCTTAAAGGTAGAAGTGAGAGATCCTGGAACTGGAAAAAACTGTTCGAGCAGGCTATATTTTAAATTCAAATGTCCAAGCCTCTTTTTTTCAGACTTCCCTCTGAAGCCACGCCTCCATAGTCTGAGTACAGTTGTTCAGAAACAGCATTGAGATCACATGGATTCACAGGCAAACAACAAATACTCTCAAAAGATCACAAAGACATAAAGTTACCCTACCTGTCCTGTAGAAAGAGGGGCACCACTTGACTTTCACTTGTCACCACCATTCAAACGCAGCACCGATGTTCACTCTGGTCTTGGATCGCTCTTTATCAGCCTTTTTCTTGGCAGTAGTTTTTCCTCAAAAACGTGAAGTGGGCCATTATAACCAAGGGCGTAGGTTTTTGTATGGACAGTGGGGACATGTCCCCACCAATATTAGAGACGGGACAAGTGTGTGCAATTCTGTGAGAAGTGAGGAGAGTGACAGTTTTCAGGGTTGTCAGTCCAGACGTTAAGCACACAAGAAAATTCTTCTTGAAAAACATGATCAGAAGCCCAGCCCGTCAGGACCCGAGGAAGGTGGCAGTAAATCTGTCCGGTCTCGGCTCTGGCTGATGCAAAGGTCTTGAGTAATGATGATCTGCTAAATGATATCAAACTATAGTATTGTTTTGATTGAGTGCCACTTATTGGCAGTGTTGGGGATCAGCTCAGGCAAGATGGAGCCAACATGCATCATGGATTGAAGCCACATGACTCTTTGCTCAAAGACCATAAAAGGTTCGTAAGATAAGAAGATAAGGCGTCTCTCAAGATGCCTTATCTTCTCCCTTCTCCTTCCTGTGTGGAGGAAAGACAGACATCAGCTCTTTAACTGAAGGTAGTGATGTCCATGCTTTCTAGTTTTTAGATGTGCATGCTATTAACCTAATCTAACCTGGCACCTCATCCTACAAAAGTGGCCCTAACAAAGAAACACAGCAGCCATGTGGTCAAGAAGCAGCCATCTTTGACTCTGCCATCTTGTTGTAGTTTCTATGTCAACCGCCATCTTGACTTGTAGTCTGTCTCTACCTGACTTGGCCATTTGATCTGTACATACAGACATGTACTCTCTCTCACACACACACAGTATATAGTTACATTTAATAGATATTATTGTTTTAATCTTTGATGTCTCCTTTTTTAATAAATGTTTCTAAAATATACAGTCTTTCCTGATAATGTTGCACAAGTGTGAATATTGCCAACCTCTTCCCAGCAGAACTCTAATCTGTCAATTTAAGCTAACTATTGATGTCATATTGTGATTGATCAATTATTAAGTAAATTATTAATCATAATCCAAATTGGTAATTGTCTAAATTCATGACACTGCATGAGTAAATAATTTCACTTCTTTCAAAGGGTGGTGCCCCAAGGAATGTAAAGTCAATAAAATAATATTAATATTTTTAATGTTATTGTTATTATCCATCTGTGATAGCCAATAACTGATACAACGGTTGGGAAGTTATGATAAATCATAACTTCCCAACAGTAGAAAATTACAGACATTGTGAAATGTTTAAATAAATTAATAAATCATTCTCAGATGAGATATGATTTAGGTCCTGCCCCTTCAGGTTCTTCCTCTGCCCTGATGGGTGACGTACAAAAATAAACAACACTGCAAATACATAAAATGTGGTGACATTGTGATGATCCTGCACTAGACCGGGATGAACCAGAGCAAAGTCATGAGGTTATTTTTAGACACCAGCCTCCTCTTTCTAATGTTATTCTCCTGCTTTTGCTCTGCTGTGTCCTCCTCTCTTTATTCTTCCTATTGTCAGTTACAGGGAAAGTTTCATCTCAATGGGATGCACAAACCTGGAGATGTGATTCTAGGTGGACTGTTTTCAATCAACTTATTTTCTACTGATCCTGTTCTTTCTTTTACCTCAGAGCCACAGCTGCCGACCTGCTATGGGTGAGTCTGTGAGGGAAGTGAGGGAAAAAATGAAGAAGCTGCTAGTTAGTATGAAAGTTTACTGATTTTTTGTTATTTGTGTAAAATAACCATCATTAAAATGACCTTATTAAAGCATTTAAGTTTTGTTATGGCTGTTGAAGTTGTGAACACAATCAATTAACCTTGTATTTTTATGTCAGTTTTGATGTTATAGGATTCAGAGAGGCTCAGTCCATGGCCTTTGCTATTGATGAGATCAACAGAAACTCCAACCTGCTGCCTAATGTGACTCTGGGATACAGTCTGTATGATAACTGTGTCCAACTGGGAATTTCATTTCATGCAGCACTGACCTTAGTCAGTGGTCAAGAGGAGGAAGTTACTTTAGAGGAGAACTGTGTAGGAACTCCTCCAGTCCTAGGGATTGTGGGTGATTCTTCTTCTACACATTCTATTGCTGTATCAACAGTCGTAGGTTTGTACAGAGTGCCTCTGGTAAGTTTTTATGTTTTTCAACTTAATCATTATTGTGATTTACTTTAAAATGTAATTTAAGTAATGAATGGAAATTGAACGTAATGATGTTGTGGTCATTGATGAATCAACCTTCAATTTAAAAAAGAAACACTTTTTTTTTTTAATACATGTTCTGTTGTTTTGTAGGTGAGTTATTTTGCCACATGTTCCTGTCTGAGTGATCGACAAAAATTCCCATCTTTCTTTAGGACGATCCCAAGTGATGAGTTTCAGGTGAAAATAAATTTGCTCAATCAAAATGCGTGAAATAAATCATGTCCAAGAATAATCCATATATAAGTGAAAAATAATGAAAAAGGTAGATAAAAACATAAAATAAATGTTGACAGGAGTGGAATGAATAAAAAATATAAAATACATAGTAGGTGCCAAGTATTTAGTGAGACCTACCCTTAGACTTGAACAATATCATGACCTTTGCTCTCTTAAACCTGGAGT
>JAFBJR010004367.1:0-10276 GCA_016785285.1 Brachirus orientalis
TCAAAACTGGATGCTGGTGATCTTCAGGTCCTGAAATATGTTTGGGTTGTTGGAAATAAAATATGGCTTTATGAGAAGAAGATGTGGCAACTGTGATAATTTTCAGCCTTGATAAGCTGAAAATTTGTGTTTTATTTAAAAGAAACTGTCATATATAAATGTCATCTACATCTGCTGTGACATGAGTATGTAAAATATCATGTTAATTTCACTAATCGAGACAGGAAAGATTTAATAATAACCTCAGCAAAAACGTAAATGTTGGTGTCAGGATCAGTTAAAGCACTCATGATATATTGGCATATCTGAAAATAATCAAATATTGTGCATCCCAATTGTCTTGTCTACAAACTTAATGATTTTTTTATTATATGGAGCAAAGAAACCAGAAAATATTCACATTTAAGAAGCTGAAAAATCAGAGAAGAAAAGAAACTTCTTTAACCACGTCAGCTGCAGTAACAGCAACATCACAGACTTTCCTTCTTTTACTGTTTTTATCAAAGTACTCACGGACAATGAGCTCCAGCGTTGACCTTTGCCCTCCTGGCCTCTCATTTGGAAGTATGCAGGTGTAATTCCCCGTGTCTTCAATCGTTGTGCTTCTGAGGATCATGGACGCGTTTCCGTTCTTCAGTTCATTGTAGAAAAGAGACACTCGTCCTCTGTACTGCTCATCCTGATAGAACCAGCCGTCCTCAGTATGACGTCCACGCTCGTAGAGAAACACGTCTTTACCATTTGTGTTCATCCAGTGAACCGCTGCCTTTTCGAGGCTCCGACTGTTTCCAGAAGAACAGGGAAGGACGACATCTTCTCCCTCGATGACGTACGTTCTGATGACACCTGGATTTGAAAGAAAAAAACTGTTATATTTGAACAGTTCAACCAGAACATAAAGTCAAACACACAGTTTCCTAAACATGACAAATTCACCTCTCAGCCTCATGGGTACTGTATGGGACAGAGTAGAGAAGAAGCTACAGGAGACCTTCAACAATCCTGATCAATTAATACACTTTAAAATGTATACACAGGATGTATCTTAGTCTGAGAAAACATCGTGCTATGAAAATCAACAAATCTTCTTCTTTTGGCTTCTCTCTTTAGGGGTCACCGCAGTGGATCATCTGCCTCCATCTTGTCCTCTTCTGTCCCACCAACTGTCCTCATGTCCATCCATGAAGAGCCTGTCCTCCAACTCAAATGGTCCAGTTGGTTTATACATTTACTCTACACTTCATTCACTCTCTACAGTGTTTTGTGTATTTCTCTTACCATTTATAGTGTGCTTGTATCCCAAAGTATTGTGCCTTTTAAATATTATGTGCATGCATACTGACAATAAAGTTTTATTAAATCTTGGTCATTTACAGGCGTTTACAACCCAGAGTTAATTATTTAAATGGGTGTACCTAGCAGTCGATATAAATAACACCAATCTGGCACCTTTGGTGTCATATCATTAAAGAGTGACAGTCATTTCATCACACACTGTAGCCAAAGTAACTTTGTCTTTTTATTTTATTATCATTGTCTATAATTTTCTGCCTAGCCAACTTTCTTTAACCGTAACCTCACAAACCTTTGCAACAAACACCAGAGTCTTATTTCTCCTACCAATGAATGCTTTTATTTTGAAAATGAGAAGCTTGGGGGCGTGGTTTCACTGCAGCAAACTAGGGAAGTGAGATAAAAGCTTCAGCTGCAGCCTGTGGACTCTATGACACAGTTTAGAACCAAAGTGAAAGCAAAGGCCTACAAGACAGCAGTGAGGCCTGCACTTTAAACAAGTTATGTATTAACCAAAATATTAAATACATGACTTGAAAATCTTAACATTTTTGAATCAAAAGCAAAAATCAAGCTTCTGAAAACATAAAATACTACAGTAAACTTACTTACATTGTAAGCTTCCTTATCACTTGGTTATTTAAAAATGATTCTGAAATTTGCCAGTACATGTATGTTGTATAATGGGTGCAGAAGTGTTAAGAAAACTGTTGAAAATTTGTGTTGATGTTAGAACTTTAGCTATGTTTTTGCTTTCAAACTTTAAAGTGCACATTTTTTGAAAGCACTCTATATTTGTTTTATTTATTGACATTTAGAGGAGTGTTGTTTTTCTTGTATTATTGTGTTTTATCAGTTTAACTTGGCTGAGTGGCTCAGTTTAAGATGCTTAATTTAAATAGAAGAGGTTATCATGACTGTAGCCTGTTTTGCTCATAAAGTGTAATAGATTGTGAGATCTTTGTGGACCATCTAAAGCAGGGGTGTCAAAGTCAGTTACAGAGGGGGCCAACATTTAAAACTGTGTCTATAAAATTTGAAAGATGTATCATGTTAAGATATAATGCTGCAAATTTAAGTACATTTATTGTAAGAATGATTTTCTATTGAAATCAACAGTATAGTAACATAATTTCCATCTGTCTCACCCCATTCCCTCAGTATCCCAGTAAAACAGCACTGTACATGTATCTAAGCCAACAATTTAAACTGTACTCAATCATTTTTACAAGACATATAAGAGAGGGAGCAAAATACAAATGAGGAAGTTGGTGTGTGGCACTAATGAGTGAGTCATTAACTGAGCAATAAAGACATAACACAGTATCTCGCGGGCCAAATACAATTGTTCGACCTTGAGTTTGACACAGTTTGATCTAAAGGTTTAGGTCTCTCTGTCTGTCGTAGTTTGACAAACTATGACCCCAAAACAGCATCTTACATCGGGCCCCACAAAGCTACAAACAGCCCTGATGCTAATGTGAGCACAAGTTAGTAAAACGGTTCAATACCTCCATTTTCTTCTCCTTGTGTTGCTCCAAGACAAAACACAAAATGAACGAAGACGACCGCGAACACGAATCTTTTAGAAACGGACATTTTTATCATCAATTTTAGCGACAGTCACAAATACAGGAAGTAAACTTTAGCGTAAGTTAGCTCCAACGTGACGCCGTCGTTCGACAAAACTGGTTGTTTCGAAATGTGAGCAGTTAAACAGACATGATAAGGTGACGACTGACGCTCATTTAAAACCAATAAATCGATCAAATCGATCGATTTCTCGGTATTTAGCGATACGCCGACGCGCGCGCACACACACAAACCAAATCCAACCGAAAGTTAACTCGGGAAAGGGGCGTCCACACGGAAACGTTTAAGTGAACGAACTGAACTGAATCACTTACTGAAACGATTCGGTCATCTCACGGTTCAGGTGAGCTCTGCTGTGACTCGAGTCAGGCAGCAGCCAGTGTCAGTGGGCGGAGCCAAAGTGATTCGCTCACTCACTACAGAGTCGGACACAAATTGACAGAATCAGCCACTCAGTGAGGGAGTTTCCTCTCAGCTAAGACACTACATTAATTACATGTCTTAATTCAACGTGTGTTTAAATGTGTCTTCAAGAGAAAAGACACACTGTGAACGATTCTCACTTTGACAAAATGTCCTCACTTTGTAGGTGTTTATACAATTGTTTGGTCCTCACTTTGTCAAAATGTCCTCACTTTTTTGGTCCTCACTCTGTCAAAATGTCCTCACTTTTTTGGTCCTCACTCTGTCAAAATGTCCTCACTTTTTTGGTCCTCACTCTGTCAAAATGTCCTCACTTTGTAGGTGTTTAAACAATTTTTTGGTCCTCACTCTGTCAAAATGTCCTCACTTTGACAAAATGCCCTCACTTTGACAAAATGTCCTCACTCTGTCAAAATGTCCTCACTTTGACAAAATGTAATCACTGTCAAAATGCCCTCACTTTGACAAAATGTAATCACTGTCAAAATGTCCTCACTTTGACAAAATGTCCTCACTTTGACAAAATGTCCTCACTCTGTCAAAATGTCCTCACTTTGTAGGTGTTTATACAATTTTTTGGTCCTCACTCTGTCAAAATGGATAGATAGATAGATAGATAGATAGATAGATAGATAGATAGATAGATAGATAGATAGATAGATAGATAGATAGATAGATAGATAGATAGATAGATAGATAGATAGATAGATAGATAGATAGATAGATAGATAGATAGATAGATAGATAGATAGATAGATAGATAGATAGATAGATAGATAGATAGATAGATAGATAGATAGATAGATAGATAGATAGATAGATAGATAGATAGATAGATAGATAGATAGATAGATAGATAGATAGATAGATAGATAGATAGATAGATAGATAGATAGATAGATAGATAGAAGAGCATAAGTTCATCTTTAAATTCCTTCAGATTTAAACAGTTGAATTCTACTTTTAAATGACTGGTCACATAAAAGCCAATGATATAATCTCTTTTACATCTTGTCTATAATTGGGTTAAAGTTTTTAGTACATCTTTCAGTTTAATTCTTACTTATATTAATAATTCCTAAATAGGTAACAGAACTCTTAATAGGGATACCTAACAACAAGGTTGTGTTATTTGTAAGTTGACAAATAGTAATTATTCTGCCCACAATAGAGATGAAGTTACTCAACTTTATATGTTTGCACAGGCAGAACTGAACATTTGGCATTATTAAAAAGGTTTTTAATCAAAGTACAGAAGAACAATCCAAATCCAAACTTGCTCAGTGAACGATTAATAAAATTCTGCTCCACTGTATCAGAAAAGTCCGAATCTTTTTATTTTACGTCTTACTATTCTACGATGTTTGAAGGACATTTCTGATTCTGGCTCTCAGTTATCAAGTCACAACACAGAGACAGTAAAATATATTTATTTGACATTTAAAAACCTTAACCCACAATAGTTTATTTTGACCAAAATTAAAGTAAAAACGTTTCTTCATTTCAGAAAACATTCATTTTTCTTATCAACATTCATTCATGGTCAAGAAACACAGAGAATAAAGAATATTCCTGAAAGAGAACAAGTGCAAAAACATGTGTCTTTAAAGGACCAGTGTGTAGATTTAATGGCATCAGGGCTGAAGTTGTATTTTGAAATATGAGGGATGGACATTTAAAAATAACACATTATATACATTTAAATTATGACTGAAATTTAAACATAAGTTTAAATTTAAATTAAATTCATAAATCTCCAGAACCAAAAAAACGACAACAGACACTAGCGTGAGATGCATTCAATGACCCTGGTAAATCTCATCACTTCTGCAAACACTTACTGCTGCTGCCACCTTGTGGGCGATATATGAACCTCAATTATTTATCACTGCAATTATTAATGACATTGTTCAGTTTCCTTTATCTTTTAAATCTAATTATGAATCTGATCAACTTTTCATCTGAGGTCAAACAAATAATCAAACCTTCATACAAACAAACTGCTCTGTCTGAAAGAACATACAGAATAATGTGACAAAATGGAAGCATTTTCATTTTGACCCCTGAATTCTACACAGTGGACCTTTAAGACTCGTTTACATGAATGTGCTCGTCTTTCTGGAAATACATTTAAGTGCAGACGATGAAGGAAATAATGTATAAACACTAAAACACATTGAGAATAACACAGCAGAAAAACAAATGACATAAAATATTACACAAGTAAAACACAAGGACTTCCTGAGTTTCTGTGAGGACGAGAATCAAGAACTGGTGCTAAACTGGTACCAGTTCCTCATTTGTTTCTGGCTAAATAACTAAAAGTGCCTTGGACAAACTGGTCATCATCAGTTTTTCATGTGTTTAATTCTAAATTCTGTTGCATTAATTCATTTCCAAATGTCTTCTAATGATAAAGACTGCAGGTAACTTTTATTTTCCAATGTAGAGAAAAAAAAAAGTGCTACAATAACCACAACGTTCCTCCACGTTTCTCACTAAATTATGACTAATTTAGCATTAGGAGCTGTTCACATGTAGCACTAGATGGCGCCAAGTGTTCACTCTCACCAGAGCTGTTGTGTGAATAAATCACAATATCATGAAAATATTGTATCGTGGTGATTCTCTCCCTGACTGGAAAGCTGCTAAAAGAGATTAGCATGTTCAAATAATATATTGTGTTTTAATTCAAGCAGTAAAAAATAAAAAGATTCTATGATGACAGGGATTGATGGACGAATTATTGTAAGGAAGAAACACTACAGCTGGAAAAATATGATTTTTCTCCTAAAATGCATCACGATAAAAAGCTACATCTACTGGGATTGTCCCACGACTGGCTAACTATAGCAAAAACAAACCAAAGAAAGAATCTGACTTTATGCAGATGACTCTACTCTTTACTGATTCTTTGAAACCAATGTTTGACAAAACCCCATGTGATGGACAGGTCTCAAACTCACCGCCTGTGGACACGTAAAAGTTATTTTCTGCCCGTTTTTGTTATTTACAGATTCATTCTCAATCATAAATGTGTATGTAGTTCCAAATGAAAACTAACAAACATTGTGTTTTGTCATGAACATCATCAAAGCGATTACTTAATGAAACATCAGGATTATAATTTAAGCTCATATTTCAACATAATTGGGTTTTTTTCCCCACTTGTCCAGACATTGTCTCTCAGATCATTTGAGACCTTTGACTGAAGAAAAGTAGATATAATTTATAACACCTGTTATATAATGAATATTCCACTTTCTGTTGATGACACTGGACCTGTAGAAAAGAGAGAGAAAAAAAACATACATACATATGAATAACATGAAACTTTGTTCACATAATTCTGGTCATGACAGATGACGACGTCCAGATCTGAGTGGATCGGGACATTTGATTAAACCAATCAGAGATCATTGATGCCAGCTTTGTAAAGTCAGCAGTGAGGACAACATTTTAAAGAGGATGTTCACTGGAAAATCAAATTTCTGCAGCGTCACAGCGCCACCTACAGGCCTGACATATGTACTACAGAGTTTTCAGTGGTTTTGGGGGCGGCTCCATGTGGACGGAGATATTTCCTCAAACCACGGCGTCTTTTTTGAGGGATTTTTTTTGTTTCCGTTTTGTGCTGTTTCCGTGTGGACGTGGCTTTAAACTACAAAGTGAACACAGTCAAACAAACGGTTCTTTTGTGTTCTGCTAAAGTTGGACCAAGGATGACATCACTGACACAAAGGCATGAGAATCTTTGCTTCATCAGTTTGTCAGTGTTACACTGTGCACGCACTTTAGTCAAATGAGCCCAAACTGTTGACCTTTCTATGACATGATGACTGGACACTCAATAATTCTGTGCTACGTCAAACTTTACTGTGTAACTGGTACCATTTTAGTCCCACTTCTTGATTCCCATCCTGACTGAGAGCAGCTTTACACGCGTCTTCTGATCGTTCTTACCGTTTCTGTTCTTTTTGTACGACACCTCAACATCGTCAGACTCTGTTTGTGGAAAGTTGATTACGACGTCATCATCTGTTTCACCTGTGACACCAGAAGTTATACATTTTAATGATTATGTTTAACCAGTAAAGTAGTCAATAAATCTGTTTATTTCAGGTGAATTAGTTGAAGTAACAAGTTAGAAAAGCAACAAACAAAACTTTGTTCTGCTGGAAGTAATTTTGTTTAAGAAACTAAAAAAAACACATTGATTTAAGCAGGAAATATGGAAACACTTGCTCATGTTTACCTGAGGTGTTGTTACTGGACATGAGCTCCTCCCCTTCCTCTTCCGTCCCTGTTTCATCTGTCATCTTCTTGGTGTTAATGTTCCCATTTTGGACTTCATGTCCTAAAAGAAGCAGCACATTTTCCGTCTCATAAACAGAATTACATCAAACCAACAGATAAGTGAGTGAAATGATTCAATTCCATAAAAGTTGGGACGCTGTGTAAAAAAGTAAATAAGAACAGAAAGAGCCCTAGATCGTTCTTACCGTTTCTGTTCTTTTTGTACGACACCTCAACATCGTTAGACTCTGTTTGTGGAATGATGAGTACGACGCAACCATTTGTTTCACCTGTGACACCAGAAGTTATACATTTTAATTGTTATGTTTAACCAGTAAAGTAGTCAATAAATCTGTTTATTTCAGGTGAATTAGTTGAAGTAACAAGTTAGAAAAGCAACAAACAAAACTTTGTTCTGCTGCAAGTAATTTTGTTTAAGAAAAAATACATCTTATTGATTTAGTAGGAAAGAGGAAAACACTTGCTTATGTTTACCTGAGGTTTTGTTACTGGACATGAGCTTCTCCACCTCCACCTCCTCCTCCTCCACCTCCTCCTTCACAGTTCCATCTGTCATCTTCTTGGTGTCAGTGCTCTGGTTTTCAGTGTTATGTCCTAAAAGAAGCAGCACATTTTCAGTCTCATAAACAGAATCACATCAAACCAGCAGGAAAGTGAGTGAAATGAGTCAATCAGGGTTCACAGTCTTTTCTTGAAATGATTTCCCAGGACTTTTTCAGCTGCTACACTCTGACAAGTTATCACGTCATACACCAATACATCTCCCTCGTTCCCTTCATGCTTCAGAAAAGTGTCATTTTCTCCAGTTGTACATTTAAACATGTACAAAGTGACTGTTTACACAGTAAATGACTGTAATTCCAGAGCTCTTTCATATCTTTTGTACATGCCACATGGGACTTTACTGCTTCTTTCACACTCTTAGATGCTAATTTGCATTTTGTTGTTCCAGTAAAATATACACTGCCTGGCCAAAAAGAAAGTCGCCCCCTGGATTTAACTTAGTAAATAGTTAAGAGCCTCCTATTGGATAATTACTGCATGGATGATTATCTCTCAGCTGGCAACAAGTTATTTAACCCCAACTGATGCCATGAGTAGCTTCTCACTTCTTAAACAACCAGGTGGAAAGACACGTCCTGTGGTCGTGGAGCAGATGTTCGTCTGTTTGAGAAGAGTCAAATCATTGGCATCAAGCAGAGAAAACATCTAAGGAGGTTGAAGAAACTATTAAAACTGGGTTAAGAACTGTCCAACGCATTATTAAAAACTGGAAGGATAGTGGGGAACCATCGTCTTGGAGGAAGAAATGTGGTCGGGAAAAAGTTCCTCAACGATCGTGATCGGCGATCATTTAAATGTTTGGTGAAATCAAATGGTAGAAAAACAACAGTAGAACTCAGGTCTATGTTTTATAGTGAAAGTAAGAGCATTTCCACACGAACAGTGTGAAGGAAACTCAAGATCTTGGTGAAAAATGAATTAAGCACTGGACGGAAATAAATCTTGTGACATTGCAGAAACTTATTGAAACAATGATACAGTGAATGTGTGATGTAATCAAAGCTAAAGGTGGTTCAATGCTTTTTTTTGGTGACAATTTTTTTTTGTATTATAGTGTATCATTTCTCTCAGAGATAAACATAGTTTGACTTTTGTGTAGTGTCTTACCATTATAAATGAATGGTTTATGTTTTTCTGTTCATTATTGTTATCTTTATTTGCTCTGCTGTATCTATATTTTATTCTTTAAATTTAAATCAATATGACAGTAGATTTTATTGTTATTTAAGTAAATTTTATTCTGTCATATTTTATTTATTTAAGTTTTTAATGCCATCATTACTACTTTTAACCTGTTTGCTTTCATAAACAGAGGAGAAGAAATTATTTTCCAGGACATTTGACTTTTATTCCCATTTTCTGTGTGTCTTCAATGACTGGAAAATTATTATGTGGGAACCCTGTAAATGAAAAACTGCTTATATTTACCTGAGGTTTTATAACAGGACCTGTCCATCATTATCAAGTCCTTCACCATCTTCTCCCCTGTTTTGTTACAGTTTACAGTTAGTTACACATTAATGTCATTTGGAAACACATTCTGTTTTGACACAAACTCAATCACATCAAACCAACAACAAAATAAATCAACAGTATAAACTGTGACAAAGTTTCTGGACAAAAACAAATTATCAAACAAGAAAAAATGTAAAACATTAACTGATGGTGAAAATATTTTTATTTTAGTGAGTGTAGTGGTTTTTCTTGAGAGTTAAAACAGAATTTAAATGAAAAGATAGTTGACGTGTTAAGACGTGTGAGTACGTGAACGTACTTTAACATTATTATTAATAGAGAAAATATTAATATTTTAATGTACTGTATCATAAACTATTTTAATCATCAATTTGATCCGTTTGAGTGTTTTTTCAAGAATTAAAAAAAGAATCAGATTTTTCTCTTTTCTTCTAATATGTGAATATTTTAGGGCTGAAACAATTCCTCGAATAATAATAGATTACTTGATTACTAAAATAATCGATAGCTGCAGCCCTAGAATATTTTATTTTCTCCATATTCGAGCAGCAACCAATAATTATTTTCATAACTGATTAATCTGCTGCTTATTTTCTCGATTAACCAAACC
>JAFBJR010004447.1:0-11641 GCA_016785285.1 Brachirus orientalis
CCTTTTTGAGTTTGGTTCCATCACTTGATTACCCACTTCATTGACTTACAATATTAGTTATTCTTGCGCACCACCTATCACAGCAAAAAATTAAGCTGTATGGGGAGGGACTAAAATGTTATTTGTGGAAGCTTGTGTATTAGGTGTGTAATATTAATAATACTGTGCCTCACTGGCTTCAACACCACGGTGAGCGTTTTTCATACCACGCTACTTTCTACCTCATAATCCACTCAACAATATTTTGCAAATTTCTACTTATCTAGCTAGTGGCTTATTATGTCTGCAGGGTAGGGGTGCAGGTCTGTGACAGGAATGAGAAAGGAGTTCCTGTTCACTTTTCCACAAATTCAGACAAACACAAAGAAATAACAAAAGCTGTTGGTATGAAACCATAAACAATGTGACTTTTTGATTTACATGTAATGACACTACTGGCTGAATTTATTTTGCTCTTTACATTGTGAAAACTGATGGAAGTTTTCCTGAGTCATCATGTCTGAATAGAACATGTTATTTTTTTACAAAATAAAATACGAGTCTGTGAACATTTCAAATGTTTTTCTTCTCCTTAATCTGGTGAAGCAAAAACCGTGAGCAAAAACTACAATTCAAGCCAAACCGTGGGCTTGTTGAACCATTGCACCCCTACTGCAGAAAACAGGCATTGGCTCCTCAACACAGAGACTCCAAAAGATTGATTGGGTTTGAGACAACTTCATTTCACGACCAAGTCAAAGGCCCTTTGTCATGGAGTTTGAATGCTCTCCCCGTATGTGTATGGGTTTCTCTGGGTTCTCCAGTTTTTGGCATTTGACATAGTTGACAGTTTTATTAGCACTACTAAATTATTTTAACTTTTCTGTACAAGCCAGTAAATGGATGAAATCATAATTGCAAGAAAACAAGACAAAGTGTCATGGTAAACGCTCAAATTACCATACCCACATTTCCGACTAGGTGTCCCTCAAGGCTCTATACTTAGACCTATCTTACTCTCCTTAGGTATAAGTGATTTGCCTCTTATAGTTATTATATTATGTTAGTATATGACAGTTGAATCATGTCTCCCAGTGAATACTAAAAAGACACATTCTCTAAGCAGAAAAATCTAAAATCATGACACCACTGCTCTAATTGTATTATTATTTTTTTTTACAATCAAAGAGTCTGTAACAGCACAATATGTGACAGGGACAACATCGGTTCCCACCCTCTTCCCTCTTCTTCAGGTGTAACACAAATTGAAAGAGAATGCCTCATTCAAATGTACTAAAGCACATAGCTAGTTTATGAGCCAAAATGCAAAATATAATTACATGAAAATAAAAGGTTAAAAAAAGTGAAATATTGCTTGTTCTGCTTATATGGAAAACATTCTTACAATATTAGTATTGAGTGAATGATTCACAAAAAATGTTACAGTAGTACCAGAATACCCCATCACCTCATCCAACACTAAATATAAATTCCCTGAAGTTTATACCAACTCACTCAAAGTGCACCCATCATTACACAATTATATTTTCACATGCAGATTACAAAAAACGTTACAAAAAAGGTTTCTCATACCATCAAAGCAGCAATCAAAACAAAAACGAGTTTGAAACAGTTAGAAACTTAAAGACCGCATGTTTGATGTATAGAACCATGCACTAAATGGCTTCTGCCCTACTATATAATGCATCAAGCAAAAGACAAATCAGTGCTTCCACATCTCAAGCTACTACTGTAACTTCTCATAGATATAAAATAAAACATAATATTCATCTTCATAGGACCTTAGCAAAGGACCAGCAAAGGACCTTAAAGTGTCCTTTAAAATACCCATTAAGTGGTTTGTATTTATCCAGCTCTTTTCTAGTCTTGAAGACCACTCAAAAGCTAATTTTCACCACAGTTTTGCCAATCACTGAACTTTCATTCCCATTTATACACTATTGGCACAGCTGGCAGGAGCAACATGGGGTTACATGTCTTACCCAAGGACACATTGGCATGTAGCCGGGAAATAAAAACCACAACCTTCAAGTTAAAAGACAACTCACACAACGAGTGTATAAAGTGGTAGAAAATTAATTAATGATTGAATGTGTTTCATAACAGGAAGCACAAAATGGCATGACCCATGAGGGATTCAGCTATTTTAAATTTAGTTTTGTTTTCTGCCCAATCCTACATGCTATATTTTAATAAACTCCATCTCATAACCTTAAACTTTTGTCTATGTAATCCAAAACACCAATTACTTTATCTTCCAGCTTTTTCCCTCCACAGACATCTATATTGAGTGCTTATGTAACAATGCCATCTACTAGCAACAGGAAGTAAGTGCATGAGAGACTGTTTGGCACCAGTGTCCTGCAGGATAGCAACCCACTTCTCCTCATCTTCGTGAGAAAAAAGGCTTGAGGAAGGCTCAGGCTTACAAAACCAGGCAAACTCAAGAAGACTTACCTCATGTGGCAACATCAGCATGAACCTTTTTTTTTTTTTTTCTCTCAGGTTAAGCTACAACTGGCTGAGACGCAACACAATAAAGGACACACCCTGATTTCAAGTGTGAAAAAGGAAGGATAATTATTTAATTTGGCAAATCAAAATGTATCATATCATAAGATTGATATGCTCCAATAAACTAGACCTCTACAAATTTCACAATTGTGTCTAAAGGTAGTTACTGATCCTTGGGTTTCAGTCATTCCATGCCCAGATATATACAGTATGTATGAGGGTGAAAGGACCCTTGAAGTGGTGCCTTAGATATGTGTTGTTTTCACTTTTTTTTGAAAGTTTTTTCTTTTCATAATTGGTCCTTGATCTCATGTAAATGGTTTGCACTTATACAGTGCTTTTTTAGTCTTGATGACAATTCACAGCTTTAATACCCGTTCACACACTGCCGACTAGCGGAGCCGGGAATCTTGAAGACGACTCACTCTACCACTGAGCTACCATCGCCCTCTGTCATGTCTATAGATTGATTTTTATATGGTATGTCTAAATAAAGATAAAATTGAAGAGAATGCCCTTTTTACTCCAACTAATAATAAAATAACAGAATAAATTGTGTATTTTCTTTATTAACATATCATTATTGCCTGCATTGTAATCTTGTAACTACAGCAGTGGAGCAGCCAGAGTGACAGTAGTATTAACTGTGAAACTTTGTGCTGCCTCGACCCATGATGGCTCTTTTTGTGTTTTTCTTTGGTTTTAACAGTATTATACAACATTTGGGTCCAAACAGTGCCACCAAGAGGCCAAAACTGGAGGCCAGGATGGCAAATACCTCCACTGCATCTGCATATTTGCCTGGTGAGCTGATGTAAGCAGGGACAAAGGCCACCCACACTGCACAGAAGATCAGCATGCTGAAAGTGATGAGTTTGGCCTCATTGAAAGTGTCTGGAAGATTCCTTGCTAGAAAAGCTAACAAACAACTGAGGACGGCCAGTAAACCAATATAACCAAGTAAAACTGCAAAACCAACTGTGGACCCAACTGCACACTCATAAACTATCTTGTCACTGTGATACTGGCTGTTTTTATGAGGCACTGGTGAAGCAGAGACAAGCCAGACAGTGCAGATTGCTGCTTGAACACAAGTCAGAACCAGAACTGTCCCTCTCTGCTGCACAGCACCAAACCACTTCAGGCTGGACTCACCTCCTGGTTTGGAGGCCCTGAACACAGCCAGAACCACCATGGTTTTCACCAGGATACATGAGACACAAAGCACAAAGCTGATGCCAAATGCTGCATGTCTTAGTTGACAAGTCCATAATCTGGGTCGTCCAATGAAGAGCAACGAACACAAGAAACACAATTTGAGAGACACCAAGAGAAGAAAACTGAGTTCTGAATTGTTGACACGAACTATAGGTGTGTTGTGATGATGGATGAAGATGCCCAGAACAACAACACAGATAAATGTGCCCAACAGTGAGGTGGTTGTCAAGCAGATACCCAGAGGCTCATGGTAGGAGAGGAACTCTGTTTTCTTAGGAACACAGTGGTCACGCTGGGGGCTGGACCAGAAATCTTCTGGACAACTGGTGCACTCCATGGAGTCTGAGAAAAGAGGGAAAGTGATGAGATACATGTTTATACAACATCTCTGAAGTGTGGTGTTTCAAACTTTACACTCACCAGTTGTATTGCTGATCTTTCCCTCAGAACAAGGGACACAGTCAAAACAACACTCAGGTTCCCCCTTCTTTCTGGCCATGCGGGAACCTGGAGGACAGCTCTCACTGCACACTGACCGAGGAGGCTGTGTGGAGGAAAATCTGTCTGTTATCACATCTTATGAAGGCCTCTAAATACTTTCTATATTCACTGTTTGCAGAAAGTCGCAATTCATGTTTGTTTGCATGTACATGCCCATTGTTCCCTTCATAATAAAAAATTGGTGGTGGCCAGGTGTGAACACTTCTGTTCTGTCATAACAGAACAGAAGTGCTACAGTGCTGCTTAACTCACATTTGTATCGTTAATGGTTAAGTAAACAGCATTTTTTAAGATTCCCGTATAATTTGTTCTTCATTCTAAAGTAAATGATGGTACAGATAAACTTCATCACATAACCTCAGACAAGCAGTTAATGTTGATCAGCTTTGTTGTGTCCTCTTCAAACAGAACTAGTGTATATCACCAGCTGTAATGAAAAGCATTGTACACATGATGCAGGAGCATTTAGAGTGTACAGTCCACAGTCACAAAATGTAGTGTTGCACACATTATGTTCACAATGGGTTTGCCTGTACCACCATAGACATAGGTGGGTGACAACATGTTCATGTTAGGTGGATCACACCAAACTAAGGCAAATTCACAGAGGAAAAGAAAGAATTAGTGGGGCAAAGATATACATTTAAAAAGTTACATGTTTGGATTCAAAGTTCCAGAAGAGTTTGTCTTCATCCAGTGTGACTTCTCCTCCTTTGAAGGCTGACCTTTTAACCTCACCCACTCTCTGAACTTTACTTCTTCCATCAGGGAGCCACACCCAGTTCATGATGTCATATATTGGTAAGGGATCACCATTTTCATCAAATGACACTTGATCACCAAATGTTGTGGTGAAGTTGACTTTTTCCAAGTAATACACAAGCTTTGGATGTTGGAATTAGACATAGAAGGAAAACCAGAAAAAAAAAATCCAATTACTGGGATAGATAATCAGTACTTATAACCATAAATAAAGGCTAAAAAGCTTAAAAAGTATGCTTCACATTATACTGTGTTTCAGGTCCAGGTCTGTTTTGGTCAAAATTGTTTATGGCTCATTCTGGTTTGGACAAAAATGTGCGACTGACCTATACTGTAATACATATGGATGGACTGTAAAGTTTAAAATAATGCCTATAATCTGTCACTAGTGCTGAGGCATGCAAATACAAAAACATAGGACAGATGGTATGTTTTCTATTTGTTCTATCATTCACCAATGTAAGAATGTAATGTATTCATCACTGCATATACTCAGCAACACAGCAGTACCTAGAATTAAAAAATCAGACTATCACATTACATTACCATTATACACTGACTGACCTGATTAAAATCCACTGTCGCCTAGTTCTAAACGTGAAGTGGCATAATTTAACTTATTGCTCTATCATATCTTTGTTGTCAGCTCTTCAAAAATACAAAGGATAAGTGAAATAAAGAGATGAGTGTAAACTGCTATCTCACCTGCCATGGCTCCAGTCTTTGTAAATGAGCACAGGTGTTGTTGCTGAAAGGTCCTCTCCCTGGCTCACACTGCAGCATGTCATCAAGAGCATATGCCAAAGCGTACACAGCCTTATACACATTATACTCTGGCCTGAGGTCTGAAACATCCAAGAGCTCAGTTTCCACATTCTCTAGAACTTCCTGTCCAGTGCATAATTCTCCTCCAGCTTCCACCCAACCTGCTGGAGGTGGTGCAAATCTACACTGAAACGTGTGTTCCCAAAACTGATTGACCTGCAACACAGTTCATTTCAATAATATACTGGCAAAGGAATGTCAGTATAGTATTCTTACAAATACCAAGTCAAATGGAAACTCTTACCATGCTGTTTCTATCAGTGTTATTGTGATGTAGGTCAGGACGTATTTGTAACAGGAAGTCCCTGAGCCCTGGTATTTCTCCTCGACGGATGGAGATGCCCAGTGTTCCACCCAGATATGGCATGAGGTCAGGAGTCTGGAGTACAGCAGCAGATGACCAGGCTTCACTGGCGATCCACTGCAGACCTGTTACATTCTGTCTCATCACCTGTGCATAACATTATCAGTTTCCACAGGTGATGTCATACATAAATGTTTGTTTTACAGAGTGCAACATGCAAAATTCATCATGCAGCTTTTACATATTACAGGTGTAACATTATCAATTCTACTTTTACTGGCTAAAATGTTTCAGTCACATATCTTTTTTTTTTCAGGACTGACCTCTTTCATGAGGTTAATTAAGTGAATTTCTTGTGCAAACACAATCACCACCCGAGCTGTAGATTTCCTCATCACATCCACTATTCTCCTTAGTTCATCAGGGTCTTCACCCCAGGGCAAAATCTCTGTGTAAGCCAGACAACCTCCACCAGCTTGACCCAGATCAGAGTGAAAGGATCGGGCAGCGTGGACTCCATAATCATCATCACTGATGAGCAGACCTGCCCAAGTCCAACCAAAGTGTTTTAGAATCTGAATCATAGCATTCACCTATGTGGACACAGAGCAGAGGGATTAGTGCACAGGCTGGAATCATCTTTCACTAGAAATCCTGATAAACTGCTTCATCAAAGACTCATGTTTAATCACTGACTTTAAGTGTTGTATATCTGTAAATGAGACACAACATGCCCATTGATACATGTTAAATTTAGATAGATTTTCACCTGAAAAGCATCACCTGGGATCGTCCTAAAGAAAGATGGGAACTTTTGTCTATCACTCAGGCAGGAACATGTGGCAAAATAACTCACCTGCAAAAAAAGTCTGATGATAATTATTTCCCATCCGGAATACTTCATCTTAATAGCTTAATTTAAATTTGCATTTAAATAACATGGGAATTATTTCAAAGAATGAGCGACTTGAGAGTCAGGTAAACTTACCATTGGCACTCTGTACACACCTAAGAATGTGGATATAGCAATAGAACGTGTAGAAGAGGAATCACCCACAATCCCCAGGACTGGAGGAGTTCCTACACAGTTCTCCTCTAATGTAACTTCCTCCTCTTGACCACTGACTAAGGTCAGTGCTGCACGAAATCCAATTCCTAGTTGGTTGCAGTGATCATACAGACTGTATCCCAGAGTCACATTAGGCAGCAGGTTGGAGTTTCTGTTGATCTCATCAATAGCAAAGGCCATGGTCTGAGCCTGTCTGAATCCTATATCATTAAAACTAACAACAAACAAGTGTTTTCTATTCACAATATATTATACAGTAATTGAGTAATTCAGCAAAGCTACATGTTTCACAACAACACAGTTAATTATGGTCATCAACACACGCAATAAAAGTGCTTCCTTAAGGTCAGATATGATGTAATTAATTCACATTAACAATATAATCAGAAAACTGTCATAGTTATTGGTATAATTTCAAACAGCTTCCTCATTTTTGTATTTCTCTCACAGACTTACCCATAGCATGTAGACTGATGTGGCTCTAAAAAAGACAGATCAGGAATGGCAGAGAATAAGTTAAATTCAAAAAGTCCACCTAGAATCACATCTCCAGGTTTGTGCATCCCATTTAGATTAAACTGTCCCTGTAACTGACAAGAAGAATAAAGAGAAGAGGACACAGCAGAGGAAAAGCAGAATAATAACATTAGCAAGAGCAAGTTGTCTAAAAATGTCCTCATGACTTTGCTCTGGTTCATCCCTTTCTAAGCACAGGCTCATCACAATGTCATCACATTTTATATATTATTAGTGTTGTTTATTCTTGCACACCACCCATCAGGGCAGAGGAAGAAACTGTAGGGGCAGGGCCTAAAATTCTATTTATAAATACTTGTGTGCGTTTTTATGTTTTCCCAAATAAAATATTCCAAAATGCATTAGGCATAAACACACCATTTCTTCCTCAACATGTGAAAGTCACCATTGTCATTTCTGGAAATAAGATCAGGGTCTTTGATGACTTTACTTACCAATCTGAGACTAAGACGGGGTGAAGTTGAAACCTAAACAGTAATACAAAACAATTGACAAAAAATAGAAATATTTATAGAAACATTTAAAAATCTGACAAATCACAAACAGCACTGCTAACGTTTAAAGGTCGACCCGTTGACATGAATCTGAGTGATGAGTCACAGTCATCAGTGGCTCCTCCTGGTAAGAGACAGTGGACTGATCCTGAGTAGAAGACATTGAGGCATTTAATTCAGTAACATCAAAGCAGGAATCAACAAACAAAGAAAATAACAGACTAAAAATGCTAGGCCTTTTCTGTAGGCCTAGCATTTTTGAGAGATGTAACTTTTAGTTACAAAAGCATATTACAAAAGCATTTATTTATATTATACATCTTATCAGAACTACATATTAAGTTAAACATTTTTGTTGATTTTCAGGCACTGTCATAACATAATACCAATATGCGAAGCTTGCTCTTGTGCTCCATCATAAAGAATTTCACCAGAACCTGCCATGTTTTTGGTTCCAGACAATTGACAATAAAGTGAATCAATCAAAATTTGATTTGTAGTAATGACACCCATTAGACCAGGTCCTGGATGACCTGTCCATTTCCACATTGGTCCCTAGTGACCATATGTATAAAAATCTGCATATACCTGCACCCCTGCTGTTTGATTCCACATACACACTGTAGCACACTTTGCAGTCCAGTTTGCAGAGCTCCTACGTTGGTCAAAAATGACAAGACAGTAATGGTTAACTGAATCATCGGTCTGTGATCTACAAGGCTCACTGGTTTAGTTTGCAACCAATTGTAAAGTGGCAGCGATGAGGATCAACACTTCCAAATTAGACACCATGGTTCTTAGAAGGAAGGCAATGGATTGCCTACCACGGGTGGGGAATGTGTCTTTGCTTTCAAAGCAATGGAGTCAAAGTATCTTAGGCCTTATTCATAAGTGAGGAAACAATGTGCATGAGACTGGCTGGAGAATTAAAGCAGTGAAGCAATACTGTGTTTGCTCTGCCCCACTATTGTGAGAGGAGGGAGCTGAGCCAACTGGTCAATCCTCATTCCCACCCTCACCTAAGGTCATGAGTGACGGGTAATGACGGAAAGAACAGGATCGTGGGTACAAACAGCCAAAATAGTTTTTCCCCCAGGAGGGTGGCTGGGGTCGCCCTTACAGATATGGTGAGAAGCTCAGTCATCTATGAGAGACTCAGAGTAGAGTGGCTGCTCCTTCAACTCAAAAGAAGCTGGTTGAATCTGGTAAGGATGCCACCTGGGGTGCGTCCCAAGGGAGGTGTTCCTGGCATGTGCAACTCGGAGGAAACCTCGAGGCAGACCAAGGACCAGGTGGAGAGACCAACTATCTGGGGATCCTCCAGTCAGAGTTGAAAAATGTAGACAGGGAAAGGGTAGTCTGGGCATCTCTGTTAAAGCTGCTACCCCGAACCAATCTTGGATCAGTTGTTGAACATGGATGGATGAGGGATACTTGTGCTTCGCCAGTTTAAGTCCTACTTTACATTTGTGTTTTGTGGCACATTTGGGCAATGTGAAATGACCTGTTGACTGTTATTTTAGTTTAAGGGTGTCAGGAACATAGAGTTACTATTCAGTGATATGGGTAGAAGCTGTTGGGGATCAATTCAGTCAAGATGGAGCCAACATGCATCATGTGCATGATGCATCCATGATGCATGTTGGCCCCCCCTTGACTGAGCTGACATGCATCATGGATGAAAGTGGATGTGTTGGGTCACAAAGGGCCATAAGACTCAGTCTCTCAAGATCCTTTATCTTTCACAGATCAGTGTAAAACCCACTTCAGTGGTCAGTTTGTGACACGTGACCATACGTGTCAAAAGCCAGGTTTCCCTCCTTTCTCGCTTTCTCCTCTGGTCCTCCTGTGAGGAATAGACCATCGCTCTTTGTCCTGTGTTCCTCCCACAAAGAGGAAAGCATCTCTCTCTTTCCTTTCACATCAACACTCTTCTCCCTCCTTTGTGGAGGAAGGACACAGACATCAGCTCTTTAACTGAAAGTCCTCCAGTACAGAGCGAGACAGAGCTCCCAGCAGCAAGAAAACTCTCTCTGCTCTTATCTTCAAGCAGGCCTGCACAAAGCAGCCTGTTATCCTCACATCAGACAGTGACACAAAAGCCTGCCTAAGGATCAACCAAGGATCCAGTGCCAAGTTAGCTCCAACTGCTAACTTTATGAGGAGGAACCTGTGCAACAGATACCAGAAACACAGTCAGCCAACTATAATTTCCGGGACCAATGGACAACACCTCAAAATGACACTTCTTTCAATGGAACCTGGCATAGCATAAACAACTTGGCCTAGCATTGATTGTTTCACCTTGTGAAATGTTGTATTGAGCTTATATGTTTACACCAAGTGCTGTTATATCTAGATTTAGCTTAATATTATGTAAGTGTTGTCCATGCTTCCGAGCCTTCAAGTTGTAGCTGTGCATGCTACTAACCTGTAATCTAACATAGCACCTCATCCTACAACACATCAGCCATGTGGTCAAGAAGTGGCATCTTTGACTTTTTGTAGTTTTTTGTCAACCAGCATCATCTTGATTTGTAGTCAATCTCTACCCGACGTGACAATTTGGTCTGTACACACAGGCATGTACTCTCTTCCTCGCTCTCTCTCTCTCACACACATACAGTATATAGTTGCATTTAGTAGATATTGTTTTAATCTTTGATGTCTTCTTATTTTAATTTTTTTTTCTAAAATATACAGTCTGGTCTAATTAATGTTGCACAAGGGTGAATATTGCTAACCTCCTCCTAGCAGAACTCCAATCCTTCAATTCAAGCTAACTATTGATGTGTTATTGTGATATTGTATTGTGCAGCCGGGAGATCAACAGGCTAGCTGGGTGACTGTCCGTAATAAGAGGCGTAGTGCTAAGCAGAAAAGCCCGGTTCACCACCAACCACTTCACACTTCCAACAAGTTTTCCCCACTCAGCGACACACAGGCTAAGAAGCAAACTCTGGTCATTGGTGACTCTGTTTTACGGAATGTGAAAGTAGCGACGCCAGCGACCATAGTCAGGTGTTTTCCCGGGGCCAGAGCAGCGACATAGAGTCCTATCTGAAACTGCTGGCTAAAGATAATCGTAAAATTCTGTAAAGTTACCATTCATGTCGGCAGTAATGACACCCGATTACAAAGATTAATGTTAAATCTGTGTGTAGGTACGCTAAGTCAATGTGGGACACCGTAATTTTCTCTGGACCTCTTCCTAATGTGACCAGTGATGACATGTATAGCCGCATGTCATCATTCAATCGCTGGCTGTCTCAGTGGTGTCCAGAAAACAACATTACTTTCACAGATAACTGGCTTTCTTTCTGGGGAAAACCTGGTCTCATGAGGAGAGATGGTGTCCATCCCACTTTGGATGGAGCCGCTCTCTTATCTAGATACATAGCAAAGTTTATTAGAACT
>JAFBJR010004508.1:0-14197 GCA_016785285.1 Brachirus orientalis
AAAACTGTGTCACTATAGTCTAATTTAAAGGTTCAGTTTGTAAATTTTTAATAGCAACAATTGAATATAATAGAAGTACGTTTGTACTGTGTATCAGTACGATCACTTCTTAAAGCCTGATGTTGAAAAATGCCAAGAAGTGAGCTGAGAGCTGAGGGAGGGAGGGAGAGTGGGGAGGAGTGCAGGGGGCGTGGCCTCGTAGTGAAAGCAACAGCTTTGGTGTTTATAAAAGGGGAGGAGTCTGGGGACAACAAGCACATGCTGATTGGACACGAGGGTGACGAAAGAGTGGACAAAGAAAGACAATGTCAAAATGTGAATGCAGTAGCAGGTTTTTGACCAGAGAGGGCAGTAGATACACTGATTTATTTTTTAAATCTCATTAACATGTATAATTTTTTGTGAATTCGGTGTAGGAAATCCTTTATTCAGATTTACCTCAGTGACACAAAGTGACCACACGTGACCACACAGCAGTAGAGCAGCGGCTCCTGGGTCCCTGTGAGCTAAAATCACTGATTTTCTCTATGGACTTTGGTGTGGGAGAGTGAGTGGTTTACAAACGTCACTTTCCTGTTGGAAAAGTCTGTCTAACAGTGAGATAGACGGTAAACACAGGAACATATATTTAATCTGACATAGTTTTATTAGCTGTCCCCTCTTGTTTTACATGGCTAAAATCAGGTTTTCCTTCTCGGTATATGGACGATCACCTTTTCATTTCCATCTCTTGCCTCACCTGCTTCAAGGCTTCCTCCACAGTGAGTTTGGGAGGTCTCTGCTTTTCAATGTACTGTGGAGGAAACGAAGAAATAAATTACATACTTTATATAACTCCATTTTGGGCTCTTTTTGTTAAATTCACCCTTACGTGATCTGCAACACATTGAACAGAAAATAGTGAGCTTTTCTGTATATCCATGAAGACATGGATGCCAAATAATGAGCTATTCTACACATCCACAAACAAACTGACTGCCCAATAATGAGCTATTCTACATATCCACCAACAGACTAACCGCCAATTAGTGAGCTGTTCTAAACATTCACAAACACACTCAACTGTGAGCTGCTATATAAATCCAGCAACAGACTGACTGTCAAATGATGCCATTTGTGAGGAACTAGATAAGTTTAGGGCAAATTTTTAAATTGTGGTTAGGTTAAGTCATTAACTGGACTATGTGTGTGTCACCTTCAAGGTGTCCTCCAGTGTGGTGTATCTGTAGGTTGGTGGTTCCAGACTCTGTCTCCAGGTGGATTGAAGGCTCTGGTTGGTTTTGATCAGTGTTCTTATTACAGCAAGTGTCTTTTTCATCATTTCAGCGAAAGCAAATTCAGTCAGTGGGTTGAAGTTGCTGAGAGCTGAGGAGGAGAACACAGTGCACACGCTGATAATAAAACCAAAACTTCTGTCACTAATGGTTATACAAACAAAAAAAGGCTTGCTGTCTTACACAACTATGACCTGAGTTATTCCTGGGTGTATTTACTCACATGATTGACACAAGTAAGCAGAAATGATCCAGGAACTACAGTCTTGTGAGTAAAAGTATTTGAAAGGAAGAGGAACTTCAGTATTTCTAAATGTGTTTACGTTAAATCTTACTCTCTCAAATTGGCTCTTACCTTCCACTCGCTCAGCGCTGAGAGTAAGAAGACCAGTCATGTGGGTCAACGTTTGACCCTTGTTTGTGTTCGTCATTGTATTAGGCTGCATCTGTGCGAACTCTGCAGTATTAGATTGCGTTTGTACGTAGTTCGAGGTACTAGGCTGTGTCTTTGTGTACTCTGTGGTACTAGGCTGTGTCTTTGTGTACTCTGTGGTATCAGGATCTGTCTGTACTGCCTTGTTTTTGAAAGTCTTTCTGGCTGATGAAGCAGACTTCCCCTTGTGGTGACATTTGGCACAGCTGCCGTGTGATATAGAGGATTTGGAGTCCCTTCTTCTTCTGCTGCTGGATGGTGTACTTCGCTGCGCGGTCCGTGTCTTGTGCCTTGTGTCTGCAAAATAGCTTGAGTGATCATCTTCTGTCCTGTCCTTCCCTCCTTGAGAGTAATTTGAAGCCGTTGCAGTGCTGTGATCCACCTCAAATCCATCCAAGTGTTCTGAAACCTCAGTGGCACTGTGAAAGTCACTTTCATAATCCACCGCGTCCTCTGCGTCCACCCTCTCCTCTTGTCTCATTTCTGGCAGCTGCCGATGTCTCCGTGAGGATCCGGGATCAGGGACGGGATGGAGCGAGTCCTCACCTTTACTCACATGCCACGTGAAGTCTGCAACTGAACCAGATCACGACAGAACTTTTCAAAATGGTAGATTGTATTGTTAAATCTTTAGTTGAAAAAGAAAACCTGAACTACTTTGCTGTTTTATGAAGGTTGGTATCCATATAGATTGAATTCCTATGTCCTTACCTGGATCCCAGTCCCTGATATTGTTTGGGAGTCAAATATACATAAACTGCAAAGGGAACCTTTATGGTTTTTGTCTATGATGCATGCAATAAGGACTGACAAATCAGAATCAGAATCAGAATCAGAATTTATTCGCCAGGTATGTGAAAAACACACACGAGGAATTTGACTTACACACCCAAGAACCACATACAAACATCAATTAGTCCACAATTATTACTGGTTGAACGTAATAATGGCACACTTGCGAATTATATAAACAGCACATAAACATTTGAATTGTATATGTACTCTAAACTTTGAACAGTCCGTCAAAATAAGTACTTGTGTTCAAAATAAATAAGTCAACCATGTATACTGGTGTCATGGTAGAGAAGAACACAACTGTCGCACCTTTAGAAGATGAGCTCACTTTTCCGTTGGGATCATCAAAATCAGGTCCTGCAGGGACGAGCTCCTCCACAGAGACCAGCACCACACCGTGGTGAGACGTGGAGTGGGAGAAGCTGGAGTGGTCAGCACTTGCCACGCTACAAGGTCTCTGTAGGTTCAACGGAAGAGAAGAGCAGACACGGGGAGGAGAGGACACAGGAGAGGGAGGACCAGTGGAAGAGCTGGACAAATGGGAACAAAGTTGTGCCGCGTCGTCTCCAAACAGTTTCCTCATGTACTCCTCGTCTTCACTGTCCAGACTCACATCGTTCACTCCAGTCAGTGACTTTTCCAAACCTGCCGAGGAGACTGCGGTACCAGCTGCACCAGACCTGGACCTGACACCAGCAACTGGGCCTTTTGGAGACTTTGAAGCAGCAGTGTTTCTACTGTCAACAGCTACAGCTGCTCTATTCTTGAGGAAATGTTTCCTCTTTGGGCTCTGGTCTCTGTCCATCTGTGGTAAAACAGCTCTACTGTCCACTTTTGAAGAGGATGAGATTCCTGGTCTGGCCTGTTCCTGGTCCGGCTGACAACTGTGGGGGTCAACAGCTACAGTTGCCTTTTTCTCAAGGAAATGTTTGACCTTTGCATTCTGGTTGGGAACTGGAGAAGGAGGACTTTGGGAAGAACAGGAGGGATGAGAGCAAAGTTGTACTTTTTCACCTCCAAACAGTTTCCTCAAATACTCTTCATCGCTGTCCAGACTCGCATCATTCACTTCTGCCAGTGACTTATCCAAACCTGCTGTAGTGAGTGCGGTACCAGACCTGAATCTGACACCAACGACTGGGCCTTTTGGAGAATCAGAAGCTGCAGTGTTTGTACTGTCAACAGCGACAGTTGTCTTTTTCTTGAGGAACCGTTTCCCCTTTGGACACTGGACTCTGTTCGACTGTGGTGGGAATGGTCTTCTGTCCACTTCTGATGAAAATAAGATTCCTGGTCCGGTCTGTTCCTGGTCCGACTGACAACTGTCGGGGTCAACAGCTACAGTTGACTTTGGTTGGTTAGGAGCAGAGCATGAGAGACGGGAGCAAGGTGGTACTTTTTTGTCTCCAAACAGTTTCCTCAAGTACTCTTCATCATCACTGTCCAGGCTGGCATCATTCACTTCTGTCAATACTGCTGAAGTGAGTGCAGCACCAGCACCAGCACCAGCAGCAGCAGACCTGGACCTGACACCAACAACTGGGCCTTTTGGAGATTTTGAAGAAGTGTTTATTCTGTCAACAGCTACAGCTGCTCTTTCCTTGAGGAAACGTTTGACCTTTGGACTCTGGTCTGAGCCCAAACTCTGGTTTGACTGCGGTAAAACTGGTCGACTGTTTACGTCTGATGGTCCTTCCTGTTCCCGAGCCTGCTGACAAATGTAGAGGTCAACATCCATAGCTGCCTTTTTCTTGAGAAAATGTTTTCCCTTTGCATTGTGGTTGGGAACAGGAGTTGAAGGACTATGGTAAGAGTGTAAGGGGCAGGACCCAGGTGGTGATGTATCACTGTCATCACTGTCTTGACTTATATCACTCACTTCTGTCAGTGACTTCTCCAAAACTGCCGCACCAGAACTGGACCTGACACCAACATCTGGAGACTCTGAGGCATCAGTGTTTGTTCTGTCCACAACATCAGCTGCCTTCTTCTGGAGGACACTTTTCCCCTGGTCAGTCTTTATCTGTGTTGAGACTGGTCTACTGTGTACTTGTGATGAAGAAGAGATTCCTTGTCTCGTGTGTTCCTGGCCCTTCTGCTGACAGTCGTGATCAACAGCCGCCCTTTTCTCAAGGAAATGTTTCCCCTTCGGACTCTGGTCACCACTCAAGTGCGGTGAGAAAGGCCAACTTTCTTCTTCTAATGAAGATGAAGAGATTCCTGACTTGGCTTGTTCCTTGAAAACATGAAAAGGAGGACTATGTGAGGACATGCTGGGAAGAGAGGGAAGAAAAATAATGCAGTATTATTTCTTTATTTTTGTTTCTATGTTTGCAAAACCGTAACTTGGTTTTGGTTCCCACAGCATTTGGCTCTTGATAAAAGGCACATGGATAAAAGGCAAATGAGTTGCAGGCAGTGGAGCCTCCTCTTCTGAGGACCTGCTCCCTCCTCCTCCTCCTAGAGAGCTCTTAGTTCTAAGATCCTGAATCTTCTTAGTGTCAGAAACTGAGATTAGAGGCTGGTGTTTTGAATCCCAAAGTTCACCATCAGGTTTCAGACGGACAGTTGGGGTCTTCATTGGCCGGTGGGCGGCATCCTATAGAGGACAGGAGCAACTTTAGAAGGGTCTGCTTTTAAAGATATATATATATAATGCCTAACATGGCTGACTTCCTGTTGAATTAACAGCTTTGATTCAAGAAAACTATTGATAAATGAAAACCCGTAGGGCACCCGACATGCTTCAAACTTGGCTGGTGTCAGTGTGTGCAGTGCAGTGAAACTGCGATAGCTATATTTCTAAATTAATTGCTTCCGCGTGCCTAAAGACAGTCGCGCTAATAGAGAGGACTGTCCAAAGGGTCTTTTGACGGGCTCAACATCAAAGTCATCAAAGTCGAGTCCTTTGATGTCCTCGTCAAAGTGTAGGTTTTTGAATTGTGACATCACAGATAAGGATGATGTATAGAAACATCTGTCTGTTTGTTCATCTATTAGTCGCATAACTTATGATAGTTTTCCACTATAGCTCTTTTGTTTTCCATTGTTATCCAGTGATAATACCTGGTACTTAAAGAGGACAGTCAGTGGAAAATGTCTGATGTTTTTTGGTGCGTCCCCGTGTCCTTCCTGTTCCACAATAAACACTTCAGCCACTTCTGACAAAGAAGGGCTTCTCTGTTTACCTGAGCTCGAGCAAGCGGTTTTGAAAAGTCCAGTTTAATTACGTAACTAGCACATTTGCCGTGCAACCAACCCTCCCCCAACAGCTGAAGAAGAAGAAGAAGAAGAAGAAGAAGAAGAAGAAGAAGAAGAAGCACCGCGGAGCAGTCAGTCAGCTGGTAGCTGGCCAATCACAAGAGACTCAGTGTTCTGGGGGGCGGGCATTAGCTCAGAAGGCTGGCAGAGAGCAGCAATAATCTGACTTAATCTGAAGAGACTATGAGGTTTTTGACCATAAATATGATTTAATTTATCTAAGTAGACGTCAGTAATCTGGATTTTTGGTTTAAAAAGACCTTTCTATGTGACCTTTAAAGAAAATAAATAAAAAGATTGTTTTGAAGACTTACCATGTTCCTGTGGTGGACTGTTCTCCTCTGGGTTGTCTTTTTACCATTTTAACAAAGATTGTTTTGGAAATCCAGCATTTCCAAAAATGTCTTGGAAAAAAAAAGTCTTCTTTTTTATAATTCTTTTTCTCTGCAACACAATTTTGTTATGCTCCTCCTTCTCTCAAGGATCCACACATTTACTGATGCAACCCTCCTCTTTGACCGTGCTTGGGACCCGCAACTCCAAATTATTTTTTCCATCTATTCATTTCCATTCACATTTATATCATAAATTCTACTCTTTCATTGCACACCACTTGACGGGAGAACAAATCCACACTCTTTTTTTCCTCACTTTTTTAATGTAACTTCAGAGCTTCAGCATTTCATAATATGTTATTTTCAAGAATGAAAGGTATATGACTCAACTTATTAGCAAAAAGATGGACACCTAATTTATCAGCTTCAGAGTCACTGTGATGTCACTGTCTTGTTGTTGGGAGTTTGGGGACTGTCTCCACTGCCCCCTACTGTCTTTTAGAGGAAAACCAGTCTGGCAAAATCAGGTCCTCAGAATGCAGAGGTCTCAGGAGGAACATCAAATCCTTCATGACAGTACACAAACCTTCTAGAGAGCCAGCTATAAGATCAACGCATTGGCTTTAGACGTTCATCATGGCAGAGCCGGCGAAAAAGAAGCAGAGAAAAGTGTTGTAGGAGGAAGCGAGGAAGAGGAAACGAGTGTCCGAACATGAGGGGCCACACACGAGTAAACATCGGACCAACTTTGTTCAAATCGTGAGAATTTAAAAACACATGAAAAACGGATGTCGGCGTTTTTTTCTGTCGCACTTGTATTTTAGTATTTTTGGGGAAAAGATACTTCCTCAATGTTTTCTATTGTTATAAAGATTGTTTTTGCTGGTGCCTGTTGCGGGTTTGTTTTCGGCGGGTGGTTGGCTGTTCTTCCATGCTCCACAAATTGTTTTAGACACAAGGGGGAGCTGTGTGGAGAGAAAAAGGCTTTAGGAGACAGTGATGAGTGTGCGCAGGTCGACCAAGACACGAATGGTCGAGACATTTAAATTGAAATTGAAGCCCTAGAGGAGACATTAGGATTAAAGCAACACAATGAAGGATTTTAACCTTCAAATTATCCAATCTCCAAGATTATTTTAAAGAAACATCAATTTACGTACAACAGGACAGTTCTGGTTTTGGGTCGATGCCACAGAAAGCAACAAAATTACAAGAACTTAATGGTATTTTGGTTTTGGTCACAAAAGAATAACCACATTGTGCAAACACATAATAAAGTACGGAGTGAATACTGTTGGTCCGTCAACGCAGGTCAGGAAGTCCGTGCAGGACCCTCGACATTGATGGACGTCACAGTCGCCATGAAGCAACGCTGAAACAGACGCTCAGGTTCTGGCGGCTGGTTGTCGCAGTCCAGTCTTCCTCTCAGGAAGTGTTTCCTGAGGCCGTGTGGGCCCCTGGGTGCACTGCTCTGACTCGGTTCTGGTCCCTGTGGACTCGGTGTGGAACCTGAAGGGCAAGAAAATTCACCTCAGATAGTTTCATGTGACGCAACACAAAGTCAAACACAAGCAAAGTACGTGGTGAGTCCATACTAACGTTTTCATATTTCAAACGTTTGCTGCTGTTTCTTTTTGTCGCTCCTCAAAAAAACCATCAAAGTGCATCAAAATGTTGGACTCGTTTGGATATTTGTCAAACTTTTCCCCCCAGATTGTCATATTTTTTCATATGGTTAATCGTAAATAATAAATAATACATTTCATGGATATGGAGGACAAAAGATGACATTAAAATAAATAAATGAATGATAAAGAATAATAAATTTGGCCGTAAATAATCGTATAAATTCTAAATTATTGTATAAATTTAGAAATAAGTAAATAAAAGTCAATCCTAAAAAAATCATTGATGACATTGACATGACAATACATTTTGTTTATTTATTTATGTATTTATTCATTTATGTCTGTATTTATTTATTTATTTATTTATTGTAATGTGATTTTTCGTCCTCTGAACATGGATGTGTTAACAGAGTGAATCAGCAGGGGGAGCCAGTGGTTCAGTGGTCCGGTGGGTCAGTGGTCCGGTGGGTCAGTGGTTCAGTTACCTGCTGCTCGCAGTGGCAGTCCATTGTCCAGGCCTCTGGGTTTGGTGGTGATGAAGAGGTAACAGAGGACACACAGGGTGATGATGAAGGCCAGAAGAACCAGAGCGGCTACAGAGAGACCGACCAGAGCCCCGAGACTGAGACACACAGAGAGAAAGACAACGGATCAAGCAATCACTATTTATTTAATGGAGGATTGTTAAAATGTTACACAAATGGCTTCAAATACAAACATCTAATATATATATATTAGGGCTGCAACTAGCAATTATTCTTAAAATTAATCTCTTTTCATTGGCATCTGACTCTGTTTAACTTGTTGACGTCATTTTACTTGTTTTTATTCTGTTTTACTGTTACTTTTATCCATGATTTACATCTTTTTAATTCATTTTACTTGTTTTTTTTTTTAGATGTGTGAAAAATGTTTGTCAACGTTTTAATGATTTTATTGTTTTTTTCTGTCTTTCTCTTAATAATTAAAACCAGTTTCTCAGATTTTTCCATAAAACCATAAAACAAAGAAATGATTAAAACTGATGAATTTTAGTTTGTGGACAAAACAAGACGTTTGAGAAACATCATTATTTCCAGGTTTGGCAAATGTTTTATGAACCAAAGAAGTAATCAATCATCAAGAAATACTCACCAGATTAATTGATTATGAAAACAATTGTTAGTTGCAGGCCTAATTAAAAGATTAGCGTGGTCCCAAACTGGGCAGGATTTAACTTTTTGTCATTATAAACATCGATCATCACAATGTAATTTAATATTGTGCACTATTTTGTTGATTGATTAATCGCTTTGAGTGTTGTTGTTTTTTAAATAATTATCAGTTTCTGATTTTTTTCAGTTTCTTAAACGTGAATATTTTCTGGTTTCGTTTCTGGTTGCTCCATAAAACAAAGAAATCATTAAAACTGAATCATTTTGGTTTGATTTTCAACATTTTCTTACATTTTTATGGACCAAACAAATAACCAATGAATCAAGAAAATAAGTAAAATAAGAATATTTAATTATTAATGATGAAAATAGAGCATCTGCATGTATGAGCCCGCCGTTTCATTCGTAGTCAAACAAGGCTCCACATTGTTTTAACGTTGAAATTCACTTTCTCGCCAAGAAAACCACAGAATTTGCACATAAACAACAGATTTTAACTGCGTTCAATAGAAGAGCACAGTGATTTTAAAAGAAACTGATGATATGATTATTAACATAACTGTCCACCAGGTACAAAATGACACAAACTGTTGCCATGACACCAAAGTCAGAAATAGAATATTTCAATTTGGGTTTAATCGATTATTATATTAAAGTGTGAATCCTGTCAAATGAACCATTGGGATGTGACCTCTTATCAAGGTCAAAGTCGACACTGCTCACACTGGTGTTATAATCTTTTAACAAAGAACATTTACTGCCATGGTTTCCATGGTAACCTTCATAGCGATCAAAGCTTTCTGTCACATTTTTACTGATATTTCGCCCCCCAACATCGCCAAAGTTGACGCTGCACACACTGGTGCCCTGAGAAAGGAACTGACTTTGAATTAACAACAAGAAAATCTGTTGACGTTTTCTCTCCATGTCTCTCGGCAGCCAGTTACACCAACTCAATCCTGACACAAACCACATTATTATGATTACTATGATTATTATGACGATGACCTTCCTGTGCCACGTGCAGCGTTGCCCCTTACCTCAGCCACCACATGTATCCGTACTCGTAGGGGAAGAAGCTGTTGGGGTCATCGCAGCAATACTTGAGGTCACTGAAGCCGCAGCAGAAAAGTGCCGTGGCGTCACTGTCCGCCTTCGGACACGTGAAGCCGTCCACGAACACGTTCTCTGTGCTGTAGTAACTCTCACAGTCTGAGCTCATGTCAGACTGTCACGGACGCGGGGGACACACTCTGCCTCTGCTCGTCCATCTCCTCCTCCTGCTGATGCTGATGCTGATGCTTCACAGCATCTGCAGCAGCTTCACTGACTCTCTCTCTCTCTTTTCTCTCGCTCTCTCTCTCTCTCTCTCTCTCCATCAACAGGTTCAGCCTTCTACGATCACATTTATCTTTATAAAGGATTTACAGATGCTTTATGTTATTTCATTTCATTAGCATACATGAAAATATAAATCAATTTGCTAACTAAAATGCTAATTGTCAAGCTAAAGTGTTTGACAGTGGCTGGATCTGATGCTTAGTGCAGGAGTTAATTATAGGACAGAGTTGTCAGACTGGGTTAGGGTTATTACATAAGACCCCACCACGTAATAATGTCCTGCTATAATGAAAACCTGCTCCTCTTCCTTTAAACACAGCACATATGGTTGAGGTGCCAGAAAATAATACATACATTTTTGCCAGGAATATTTTTTATAACAGTAATAAGACATTAGTTGTAATTATCGTATTATTAAACGTATTACATTCAGTGTTAAATTATATATGTAAAACAGCTTATTTAGTGTTATAATTACAATTGTCCACATTATCTACTTAATTTTAGATTTTATTTCTTTTTTGATATTAATAGATTTTATTGTGAAGTTTATACATCAATCCACATCCAAACAAGTGCTTTTACTTTGAAATTATGATATCATGATGGAACACTTGTTTTTCTCCCCAGATGCCTCACTATAGGAGGCTAGCATGGACAACACTATAGGAGGTTAGCATGGACAACACTATAGGAGGTTAGCATGGATAACTACAATATTATACATAATAGTCCGTCATTGCTAACGGTTTGTGTTATTTGTTGGATAGTTGGAACTTGTAATTTCCCAGATTTCCAAATCGGAAACTCAGAGAAACCTCTTATACCCTGAGCTAGGATTCCAAGATGGCTGCCACACAGCTTATTTTACCGTTAATTTCACTTCTGTTGTATTTGTTTCACAGTAAATTAGTTGTACACATAGGTTGTTATTGCTAACAAAGGCTAACCCGAGATATGTCACCCCCACCCCCAACCTCTGATGTAAATCAAATGCAGCATAATTTAGTAGCTAGAGTTGCTAAAGTTGCTAAACAGTGATGTGGACTGGCTTGGACTGCATCATGTTCAATAATGAACGTCTGACAAAGCTAGCCTAGCTGCTTCTACCTATTTTCAGTCATTATGATAGGTAAAGATAAACTAGGCTAACCGGTTATATTTGCCACAGAGTCACGAGTGTAGTATTAATCTTTTCATCTAATGCTAATGCTTTAATGTACAGTGTTTTTAATAGAGATGCAAACAAAAGGTGGCCACCACCCGTTGCCACTGGGTTAGCTTTACAGTGATTAATTTTAGCAAGGAAAGCTGAGTTTATTTTCAAAGTATAAGTAGAGATATACCAATAATTTTCCCTACAACAAATTCTGCTGCTAATTATAAAATGGTGTCTTTATCAACACTAATGTTACTTCACAGTTGGACCGCATCATGCTCAATAATGACTAGACAAAGCTAGCCTAGCCACTTTTACCCATTTCCAGTCTTTATGCTAAGATAAAATAAGCTAGGCTAACCATCTCTTAATTGGTTATATTTGACAGAGAGTCATGAGTGTGGTATTAATCATCTATCACTAAAGTTAACTGTTAAACATAAAGTATAGTTAGTGTTTTTAATAGAAATGCTAACAGAAGATAGCCACCACTGTTACCACTGTGTTAGCTTTACAATAATTCATTTTAGCAAGGAAAGCTCAGGTTATTTTCATTTTATTATCTTATTTCCTAAGACAAATTCTGCTGTTGATTATATGTCTTTATCAACACTAACAGCATCATTTTAAAACAGTGAGTTTTTAAGCGTATTTCTGAACACTGGGCAAATCTAACCTTGTTTTTATGCTAAGCTAATATACGCTACACTAACCATCTCCTTACTGATTATATTTAAGAGAGAGCCATGAGCGTAGCATTAATCCTCTCATCTACTGCTAATGCGTTAATACAGTGTCGTTAATGGAGACGCTAACAGAAGGTAGCCACCATCTGACACCACTGCGGTCGCTTTCATAAATGAATTATTGTCATGGATGGATGTACTTTATTATTTAAAAATTAAAATTAAATTAAATTTTTTAGCATATGTTAATTCTTCTGTTGACTTCTAAATTTAGTTTGAATTAGATGTGTGTGTTTTTTTTAATGAATGAATGGATGAATGGCTGCATGTTGGGACGTGGTAGTTTGTCTGATGCTGTGTAATCCCTGCCTGATGAAACCAGATTGAGTGGAAATACTGGTAAATAAGAGAGGGATTAGGGAGCGTGGAGTCTGGCATAAACATGTGATCACAGCACACGCAGACAAACACGCCACAGCGCGTGGCTCCATTCATGATTCGTCCGCACTGTCATGTCAAAGAATGGGACGTGGCCGCGTCACAACCTGCACCAGAGAGCAGGTCCAGTTCCATTCTCATTTTTTTACTTACCTTTTTATATCTTTAATATTTTATGTACTTATTTTATTCTCATGTTTACATGTTTATTTTGCATTTCATCTCATGGTTTTCAAAATTTTATCTATATTTTAAGAGTTGTGAGATTTCTGAAATGACAACTGAGCAAAACTGAACAGATAGACCAAGCAAGATGCTGGGGACTGAACACAGCAGGACAAACAGAGAGAGATAAACTTAAGAAGAACTATAGAGGGAAAAAAAAAAGGAAACTAAAGACATACAAGGAACAAAGAAAAAGCAACTAGAACCCTATGAAAACACAACTCAAATCCACCTAAGGAAAATAAAGTCAACTGGACAGTCCAGGAGACAACGTAACAGAACACTCACCTGATAAAGTCTACAATATCTTAAGAACATGTTCAATTCTTTATCTCACTGTCAGACAGACTTTTCCAACAGGAAACTGAAGTTTGTAAACCACTCACTCTCCCACACCAAAGTCCATAGAGAAAATCAGTGATTTTAGCTCACAGGAACGCAGGAGTTGCTGGTCTACTGCTGCCTCGTGTGGTCACTTTGTGTCACTGAGGTTAATCTTAACGAATGATTTCACAGAATTTTACAAAATACGACATTTGAACTTAGTGATGGAGGCAGCAGTGGATCAACAACTCCTGTGTGCTGTGATGTAAAATCCCTGATTTTCTCTATGGACTTTGGTGTGGGAGAGTGAGTGGTTTACAAAAGCCACACAAAGTACACTTTTCTGTTGGAAACACCAACAAACCTAAAAAACTCCACATACACAGGTAGGAAAGTAAGAAATAAAAAACATCAGATCTTTAAAATGTGGAGTTTTACCCCTTTGGTTTGTTTGGCAATTCACCAAAAAGAGTAAGATGAGGTTTAGAAATGTGTCTTTTGATTTGAATCTAAAACATCACCATTCAAAGTGAACAACAGCTGTGTCTGAAAACGATGTCACGTGATAAAGCGGGACAGCTACTGTACACACACACGTAGAGGTCAATGCATCTCTGCTAATCCCCTGGCTTTGCTCATACGGCATTTATACATACATTACTGAATGAAATCCATGTGAAGTGTAAAGCCCGCTTACACACCGCTGCTCTAACCACGCAGATCAGGAGGAAGGCCATCTTTTAGTTTCCTGTTTTGTTTATTCTGCTGAAAATACAGGAAATTAACTTAATTACACTTTTAACACTAGACAACACAGATCAGAATAATTACATAATATTTTACATAATCAAGCATTTAGTCAAGCATTTACCACCCAAACATACAATTATAACAGACTTTTCTGACTGAAAGTCAGACCGAGTTGTTGATCCACTTCCGCCTCCATCAGTAACTTTGAATGTGTTCAGCATTTTAAATCCTTTGTTCAGATTTACAGTACTTCAGTAACAAAAACTTAACAAAAGACTCACCTTATAAAATCTGTCAGATTAAGCCTAAAATTTTCAAACAATATGTTCACATCTTAATCTCATGGTTAGACAGACTTTTCCAACAGGAAACTGAAGTTTGCAAACCACTCACT
>JAFBJR010004575.1:11413-33451 GCA_016785285.1 Brachirus orientalis
AAGTCCATAGAGAAAATCAGTGATTTTAGCTCACAGGGACACAGGAGCTGTTGATCCACTGCTGCCTCCATCACTAAGTTCAAATGTCTTATTTTATCAGTTCAGCATTAAAAATTCTTCATTCAGATTTACCTCAGTGACACAAAGTGACCACACGAGGCAGCAGTAGACCAGCAGCTCCTGTGTCCCTGTGAGCTAAAATCACTGATTTTCTCTATGGACTTTGGTGTGGGAGAGTGAGTGGTTTACAAACTTCACTTTCCTGTTGGAAAAGTCTGTCTAACAGTGAGATAAAGACGTGAACATGTTTGTAAGAGATGACAGACTTAAAGTGACGTAGACTTTATCAGCCGTCTTTTGTTAAGTGGCTAAAATCAGGTTCGAACCTCAACCACAGTTCAAACATCCTGAACTATCCCTTTAAAGGAAGTAAATACTTGAAGGCAATTTAAACTGACTTTAACAAAGAGTTAGTAAAAGCTGAACGTTGTGTGTGATTATTGTGAGCACTGACTGAATTATTATTTAATATGACTAATGACATGTAACAATAATAAAAGTTAAAGCAGAAAAAACCATAAACATGTTTGTTTTCTTGTTTTATATCTGCTGCATTAAAGTTACAGGTGGTAAAAATGCTGTTTTGACATTTTGTTAAAATGTAGGAAGCATTATGCAGATATCAGGTAATGAAGGACTTTAAGAAACGTAAATGTTTTTTAGAGACATTTTAAAGCTTTTTTTAAAACAAATTTCACAATAATAACATAAAGCACAATTTTCTTGCTTTAAAAAAAAAAAAATCACGTTTGTTAGCAACAGCAGCGACATTTTGACCAAACATAACAGATACATCCTGCCCACTCCCATCATCCCTCTGGTCAAAGCTCCGCCCCCTAAAAGACAAAGTCATTTTTTCCTTTGTAACAATAATTACTATCTTAAGACACGTCTTAATCAGATTATTAAAGTCCTGCCGGACTCATCACAGTAATGGACATAATGAAGAAGGAAGTCCTAATCAGATTATGGTTTGTCACATATGAACAGGAATAAGATGGAATATTCTCATGTAAACATCATAGTGTGAATAAATTACTAGTCACTAATCAGATTATGTGTTTCAGATTATGAGGATTTACATTTACGCGACATTTGGTATGAAGTGGGTCACAGGAAGTGATGTCATGTGACATTCCTGAGAGTGAAACAGGGCAACACTCGTGTTCACGTGTTCATGTGTTCACGCGTTCACGTGTTCACGTGTTCATGTGTTCACGTGTTCATGCGTTCATGTGTTCACATGTTCATGCGTTCACATGTTCATGTGTTCACGCGTTCACGTGTTCATGCGTTCACGCGTTGATGTGTTCACGCGTTCACGTGTTCACGCGTTCACGTGTTCATGTGTTCACATGTTCACGTGTTCATGCGTTCATGTGTTCACATGTTCATGCGTTCACATGTTCACGTGTTCACGCGTTCATGCGTTCACGCGTTCATGTGTTCACGCATTCACATGTTCATGTGTTCACGCGTTCACGCGTTCACGTGTTCATGCGTTCACGTGTTCATGCGTTCACATGTTCATGTGTTCACGCGTTCACGTGTTCATGCGTTCACACGTTCACATGTTCATGTGTTCACGCGTTCATGTGTTCATGCGTTCACGTGTTCATGTGTTCACGTGTTCATGCGTTCACGTGTTCATGTGTTCATGTGTTCATGTGTTCACGCGTTCATGTGTTCATGCGTTCACATGTTCATGTGTTCATGCTCAGGTTACTCTGAAATCAAAACTGAGGGAAGATTATTTTTGTTTTCATTTTTATGGACAATGAGTGTAAAGAAGTAATTTGACATTAGATGAAGTAAAATCTTTCAGATTAATTCACCAAATATATTTTTAAAGGTGCAGTTTGTAGTATTTAGGGGGGAAACAACCAACAGATTGTAATATATAAAATAATGTTTTCATGCATTAATTATCATCTTAATATGTAATTTCCCTAGAATTAGCCCTTGGTGAGTGTCGAGGTGGCACTAAATCCTACACACTGGTCCTTCAAAGTGTTTTTTAAACTTAGTTCCCATGAAAACGTGACATCAAATCTGCATTAATTGCGTTTCAGTTTCCACAGAACTTCAGACCGTCACAAATTCACCGTTTTTAATGTTAGTGTCATAGCATTGTTCGCTAACTAGCAGGATAGTTTAGTCCATTTATCAAACACATGACTTAAGGATTTAAGACCAAAACAAAAAACAGCGTAGCAACGTGTCGGCAGACAGTAGGGGGCAGCACTGTAACAACTCAAGCAGCCATCTTGAATTGTGATAAGTTGATGACAAGAAATGACGCTAGTTCACAAGTTGTGACAAATTTATGACACTGATGCCAAAAAACGACAAAATAAAGTAATTTTGATAAAAAGCAAGTTTATATGTTTCATTTTAGTCATAAAGAATTCTGAATTGGTGAAAAACTATTTTCTATATTCTCTATTCCGACTTTTCCCCACATGTTAGCGGCTAATGTTAGCTCCACAGAGAGTTCAAACAAGCTAATGACTTGGAATTACAACCTCAGGGGGCGCTATATCTGAAACCTTCTACTCATAACTGAGAAAATACGACCTAACCCCTAACCCAATGGAAAGTCAATTTTCAATGGAAAACATCCATTTTCAATAAATGGGAAGTAAATGTGTTGTAATTTAGTCGTAAAGAGTTCAGAATTGTTACATTTTACAACTTCAGGGGGCGCTACAGTTCTCAGGGAAGCTACAGAACATGGTTGTAACAGAATTTAAAAAGTGTTGACGTGTTTGTTCTTTGGATAAATGTGACGTTAGCTTTTAGACCTCATGGTGACAATAAACCAGAAGAGCAGGTGAACACACTGATGTTTATGAGAAAACACACACAGGTGAAGGTGTGAAGGTGTGAAGGCGAGTGAAATCATGAGTCAGCACTTCTTCTGCTTCTTCTTCCACTCACCTGTTTGACTTTTAACCTAATATTCTCAAGTTTTGTGGAAACAGGTCAGAAAACTAATACAGTATTCATATTTAAATGTCAAGGAGTTGCTACTTTGCTACTTTCAACAAAGTATAACCTTCGCAGTCAGTTATTTAAATGATTTTCTCCTAGCAAACATCCACCTGGGGGCGCTGCAGCGGGCCAAACAGAGCAGGCGATCTAGGTCTGTGTCCTCGAGGCTCAGCTCTGGACATTTTTCCAAATTCATGTTGGAAGTGTGTTTTTATTTCAAACAAAAATCTTGTATAGAAATTCCAACTTGTTTACCTGCAACTACGGATTCACAAAATGTGACTTTTTTTTGCTGATATATTCAGGTGTTTGGGCCGATAACTGATACCAATACGCACGTCGAGTTTTTCATACTCTCACCACAGCAAATATAGATAGAACTTTTCTTCAATAGCTGTAGAGGGCGCTAGTATTGAATTCAGAGACGTAGCAGCTTATTCAGCTAATGCTGTAGTCCTTAGTCGTATTAGAGGATCTTTACGTGTTTGCCGATATCTGATAATACAGTTTAGAACACAAATTGAAATAAAAGTATGGATTTGGTAGATTTATTTCTGTAGACGACGTTCGTGTCACCAAAGTTACAATAAGCAGGAAACATTTGGTGATTAATGATCAATAATGTCATGATAACCTTTCAGCATCATGTGAGTCAGGTGATCAAAAAGTGAGAAATTCACCTGAAACACACACACACACACACTGGTTTCCATGACTACAGAGGACATTCCATTGACTTCCATTCATTTCCTGCAGACTTACTCTAACCTTAACCATAATTACTAGTGTCCTAACCCTAACCCTGACCTCTAACCTTAACCTAACCCTAACCTCAGCCTAACTTTAAAACATGTCTTCACCTTAAAATGGAGTCATTTACGTTATGGGGACTTGATTTTTGTCCCCATAAGGAAGACAAGTCCCCATAATGTGAGTGTGGAGACACATTTAGGTCCCCACAACATGAGGAAGACCAGCTACACACACACACACAGACACCGACAGTCATGTAATGTAACACAGTTAAAGGAGCAGTCCTTCTAAAAAGAACAAGGCTCAGCATTGTGGGTATTTAAAGGCTCTCATTCTTCAGATTCTGGACGATTCACACCAAACAACCGAAATGTCAACAAACACATGGACTCACTGGACTGTGTCGACCTGAAACTTCCTGTTTCATCTGTAACTGAAGTGCCTCTGCAGCATCTTCTACAAAAACTGTCTGGAAACACAGTTGCAAGAATAAAAGATAAATGTGAATATACTCTACATAAACAGCCTTCTTATTCGTCTTCTGCGGTGACTTTAAGTGATTTAGCTTTATGAACTAATGTCCAATTATCACACTGTAAACCTATAGAATGTCTTCTGTACTTCTGTATTCCACACAAACTTCATACACAAGCAGGGAGTAGTTAGGAATTCATGCAAACCACTGTTTCAGCTTAAAGTAAAGCTAGTAGTTGTAATATCTGATTAAGTTAGATATTTTTTCCTTAAAATGAGATTCATTTCCGAGCGCTAAACTTGCTTGACAAGAGTATATTTGTTTTTAGGCGAAAAATTAAGAACATTTCCCAGAAACAGGCTTATTCTACTTTCTTGAAAATCACATTTTTGCAGTGTAATCACTTTTTTTTTTGAAGCCTTAGCAGAAGCCATTTACATGTACTGCAGGCAAGGGCCTTGGTTTACAGAGGCCGCCATCTTGTGCCGCCATGTTTCTAATCAGCCAGATGTGAGTTTTTGCATTTTGAATGCAAACAAAGCAGAAAGACATCTTTTCTGGTCTGTGACGGCCACCGTACTTCACTAAAGGAAGTCCTCGTTTGTTACAATCTGCAGTTTCACCATTAGAGGTCACTAATTCTTAAACACTGGTCCTTTGACAGCATTGAAACGCACATAAAAGTGCCTTTTTTTTCTCTTTAACTAAAATGTCTTGAAAAGTCGTTAAGTATTTGCAATACATATTAATGGAAACACATAACTGACTGAAGCGCTGATGATCAATCATGTCTGATCGTATGTTCCGCCTCCTCCACCTTCTTCTTCTTCTTCTTCTTCTTCTTCTCTGCACTGTAAATGTTTAAATGTGCAGATTCGGTTCAGTATGAGGATAATTTATCTCCACGTTTTGCGTAAAAGATTTTCTTAAAAGCATCAGTAAACGACACCAGTGACGCTTATGAGGTCACATGACTTCATCTCTACGATGAGGATGAAATGGTCCTCCAGCGCCCCCCTCAGGCCTGGAGGAGCTCAGCTCCGTCGCTCTGAATCTTCCCCTCCTGTCTCCTCCATGTCAGGACTGGATGCTCCGCCTACAGGAAGTGGAGAGAGCTGAGGGTGCGGCGGCGGTGGGGGTCAGGTCGGTGATGTAGGCGGTGCAGGCGAGGGAGGAGGGCGGAGTCAGAGATGATCCTCCATGGGGAAAACCAGGCGTGTACCGCGGCTCAGCAGCTCCTGTTCACGGGAGTCCAGTTCACGCTCCAGCGCCTCCTCTGAAGTGCTGCCGCTCCGCTTTCCGTTGGCGCTCCAGTCCGAGCCTCCGGCTCCGGCACCGTCTGCCCCGCCCCCGGACGCTCCGTTGGCTGTGATGGCCGTGTCACCAAAGGTGTAGGTCAGGTCACTGTCGTTGTGAATGAGGTCAGAGTCCTGGTCCCTGAGCTGCTCGTGGTTCTGAAAACACACGGACAGAGGAACAGGAGCAGGAGGGGGCGGAGTCACACGATATATCGTTCAAGCATCGTCACCACATGCAACTTAAAGTTATCAAAGTCATCTTCAGAATACGTTTGCCTGATAAAACATAATTGATGACTTATTTAAGTCGTTATTAGGCGTAAACAGTTTGTTGATATCACATTTGTTCTTGATGACTTTCACAATAAGAGCAGCTGCTAACACCGCTAACGCAAGCTGAAAATGAGCGAAATATCATGTTGATTCCCTGATGTGATTATGAAGATTATTTACTCTAAAGTTCTGCTGCTCTGCTCATGTTCCAGTGTTTCTGTTTCATCCTTATTGTTTGCCTCTATGCAGATGATATTCTCCTTCACCACAATCAGTCCAGAAAGATAAGTGACACTTTAACACTGAGTACAAAGTGATTTTTGCAACAATAAATTAAGGGACACATATTTTCCAAAGTTACCATGTAGTCCAACCACCTTGCTCCGTTCAGGCTCCGCCCTCTCCCTCTTCACACGGTCTTGCTTGCTAACATGAAGTGTCCACATTCCAAATCCAATCTATTTTATTTGTCTGGTGCCAAATAACAACATAAAAAATATTCCTTAAGCCACAAAGAGACTCTCTGTCCTCAACTCTCCTCCATTTTCATCGCAATGTATGAAACAAGTTTCTTCACTTCTGGTCAGCTGTCGTTAAAGGGGAAACCTGGATGTTTTTAAGGTGAAATTTCCGTTATAAATTGAAAACATTTACAATGTCTTTCATTTGTTGTTTTAGTAGTTAGCCCTGAGGGATTGGACATGAACACGGTCTGAAATGAAAAAGGTGTTTGAACGTCAGCTGAATTCTATAATTCATCGCTTAACACACTTTTGCAACATCATGCAACAACATGACAGATTACGGGAAATAGTCACGCTGGATTATCGGAAACCAGGAATATACCGTGCATATCGTCGTGATAATAATAAGGGACTCTATGGATTTCCAGGAGGAAACAAACCAAGAGTGAACTTTAGCATCAGGTTCTCACAGCTGTGACTGAGTGACGATCAATAACGTGATCGTGACCGCGGGGAGAACAGGACACTGTTCACATACACTGTGTCACCAGAGGATTGATCACATTCAAGGACTGAAAAACAACTAAATCCACACATTTTGCATCACCACTAAACACACTGAGGGGAAATGGTGAAAGAGAAAACAATGAAGGTGTTAATGACACAACATGTACAGAGAACAAAGACAAAAACAAGTCAATAAACTGAAGATAAAGAGACAGAAAGTAGATATGATGTGCAAAAATAAACTTTTACAAGACATTTTGGTTGTAGCTCAAATATTTTTAAGACAGACATTTGGGGGACAAAAAAAAGCAAATAAGATTTTAGCCACTTAACAAAAAGAGTCAGTTCATAAAACCTACATCATTTTAAGTCTACAATATCTCAAGAATATCTTCATGACTTTTCCATCAGGAAACTGAAGTTTGTAAACCACTCACTCTCCCACACCAAAGTCCATAGAGAAAAGCAGTGATTTTAGCTCACAGGGACACAGGAGCTGCTGGTCTACTGCTGCCTCGTGTGGTCACTTTGTGTCACTGAGGTAAATCTGAACAAAGGATTTCAAAGCCCGAATTTACTAATTTACTAATTTGAACTTAGTGATGGAGGCAGCAGTGGATCAACAGCTCCTGTGTCCCTGTGAGCTAAAATCACTGATTTTCTCTATGGACTTTGGTGTGGGAGAGTGAGTGGTTTATAAACTGTAGTGAGCCCATGAAATAATGCTTTTCTGTGGATGTTAAAGTCTCAGGAAAAACTGACTATTTATCTTCTTCTACAAAAATAATAAAAGTTAGCTGGTTCAAAGCTTCCTCACCTCAACTTTTATTATTTTTGCGTAGAAGAAGAACAGCGGAGGTCCGCCAACCGCAGCATGAATTCACTTCGTAAAGGTACAACCCCAGAAACTGGAATTACAGATACGTACAGTTCAGTTGCAAATATCCACAACCGAACTGTAAATGTGTGTAATGACAAACCCCATACACATGAATGGCACAGTTGTAGGTATCTGTAAGTGTAGTTCTGACTAGTAAGAATGATGTTGCAGATTATCGGCGGTGAATATCCCCAGATTAAATGTTAGAAACCCTGCCTTGCCACAGCAGCTCCTCCTCGGTGGAGTTGAACCGTCAGAGCTGCTTCTTTGAGAACAGTGAACAGTCCTCTGTTGTCTCTGCATGTAAAGAGGCTTTTCACGCTGTCTCTTGTCCCCTGCTGAAGGCCCCTCTGCTTTGGACAGAAGCTTATTACTATTCTCCTCTGCAAGAAAGGCGCTTTCACTTTCCACAGAGCTTTACTGAGGCTTTGCTTTAAATACGAGGACATAACTTTAGCTTTTAATGGCACAAACACATTTTTATCCCGTTGTGAAAAAGAATATTTAATGTATCACTGTCTGTGAAAATCATGTTTTATTAACAACGATGACACTTTACTGACAAATCGGAATTGTGAAATTCCACATTAAACCATCCATCCCGACTGTGAATCATCAGCTGACTGACGTCACACACATTAGTGACGTTACTGCAGACGTTATTTAAACATTAGAATGATAGATATATAGATATTCTATATAACTTGATGCCAAAACATGTCGCTATAACTTTTCTGCTTTTAGAAACATTTCAGCAAAAGTTGTTCACTTATAGCATTGTTATTGTTACACTTTTAGTTTTTGTACATTTTGTATATTTAAAGTTGAGTTTAATTAATAAAAGTCTTTACTTATTGTTTATAATTACGTGCAAATCTTTCAAGTTCTAATAATGTCCCAGTGCTTAGTTGTTGGAAACCGTGGCTAAATGGTACGTTCCATTTGGAGTCAGAACTTGGATTTCCAACTCAGAAACCACACTTTTCTACTTTTCCCGTTAATTTTACCTTCCCGTTATTCACTGGTATTGCTAACAACGGCTAGCTCGAGATACGTTTGCGAGTCTTGTGACCATGTTTTTTTCCCGACTTCTCAACTGGAACGCGGTGAATTGTGGGAGTGACGTCTCTCCCACTTACGACTTACGAGTTCTCATGTAAATGGAACGCAGCGCGAGTGTGGCGGCCAGAGTTAGCATGCTACTGACTGGTGCATTCAGGTGGTGTCGGAATAATTGGAAAAACCCGTTATTTACACGAGCACCAACCAGAGTCTGAACTCGGAATGTCGACAAAAAAGTTTGGTTAATTTGTTTCCGTGTTGTGTCGCTGAGCTACAGGATATGAAGCTATAGCTTAGCTTAGCTTAGCTTAGCTTAGCTTTAACATAATAACTAGAAAGATGGGAAAGCAGCTGAATGAAGCCTGGCTCTGTCCAAAAGTAAAAATAAAGGCAATTTACTCAGGTTATTATAGGAATTTAAATATGAAATTGTGATTTAATGAGCGTTGGAGCTGATAAGCTAATTCTATATAACTTGATACAAAAACATGTCCCTGTAACTTTTCTGCTTTTAGAAATGCATTGTCATTGTACATGTTTATTTTTTACTTTTTTTGTATTTGTGTATTTTGTATATTTAAAATTTAATCTAATTAATAAAAGTCTTTACTTATTGTGTATAATTATGTGCAAAGCTTTCAAGTTCTAAAAATGTCCAAGTACTTGCTTGTTGGAAACCGCAGCTAAATGGTACGTTCCATTCCTGTTAACAGATTTTTGGTTGTAGATATCTTCACAAAGTCTGTGCTTTCTCATTAAAGCTACATCCACACTTATGTTTTTAGTTTTAATGATGTGTTTTCAGGTATCTGCAGCTGATTCGCCGTAACTGAGTACAAATGTTTCTCTGGAGTAAAAACACACCACACATGTGGATGTGGCCTGATTTTCATCACATATCCGTCTAATCTGGACAACAACAACATGCAGTGAATGGATTTTCCGCAGTCTGTGCAGAGAGACATCATGGATTTTTCTCAGGCCACTGCTCCTGTAGCAGCAGCATCACTGTGTGCTGCACTTTGTTAAAAAGGACACGGACACTGACCTCGTACGCCCGGGGGCTGGTGAGGCAGCTGGCCAGAGGACCACAGTAACCGGGCAGAGTGGACGTGAGAGGTGGACCGCTGTGCGTCAGGATGGGCTTCAGGTAGCTGGATGGTTGTTAAGGACAAAGATCTGAGAAGCTCCCCAGGTAATAACAGTGAGGAAATAACATGTTACAGTTGTTAAAGTCAATGTGCTGTTGCATTTATGGCCCTGAAGTCAGAGACACCCCTGGGAACTGCTTATTTTATGAGTCCATAATAGGCATAAGATAATATAAACTATATAATAATACAGAAATGGTGACATAAAAAAAAAACACCATCAAAACAGTAGACTTTTCCAACAAGAAAGTGAAGTTTGTAAACCACTCACTCTCCCACACCAAAGTCCATACAGAAAATATTTGATTTTTACATCACAGCACACAGGAGTTGTTGATCCACTGCTGCCTCCATCACTAAGTTCAAATGTTTTATTTTGTCAATTCGGCATTTAAAATGCTTTGTTCAGTTGTACCTCAGTGACACAAAGTGACCACACGAGGCAGCAGTAGACCAGCAGCTCCTGTGTCCCTGTGAGCTAAAATCACTGATTTTCTCTATGGACTTTGGTGTGGGAGAGTGAGTGAAAAGTCTGTCTAACAGTGAGATAAAGACGTGAACATGTTCTTAAGATGGTCTGTGTCTCTCAACAGCAGGGGGCGCTCATCTAAACCATGTGAACCATAAGGACCAGTGTTACTTCAAATATTTCTGTCACAGTGTGAGTGAAGCAGATGATAAAAAGGATACTTGTGGTCAAAGGAGTACCAGAGTCTGAAGAGCCAGGCGCTCTCCTGCCTGGTTTTACTCTGACCTTCACCCTGAGCACCATCCTGGAGCAACAAGAGCAACAAAACAGCACACAGGTCCATGAGCTAATCCCAGCTAACACGGTGCTATCAGGCTACAATAATCCAGATTAGGAGCTTCTGACGACTCATGTGTTCATTCAAAGTAGAAAACTGGAAAATGACAACCATGAGTGTGTGTGTGTGTGGCCTCCATAGTCTTGTTACATGTTTATACGTGAACATAGTGAGAGACAATATTCACGTTTGTTTTATTCTACATTTTCATATTTATGCTATATTATAGCTAACTGTATTGTTTTCTTTGCATTTTGTAAAACTGGTGACATGTTTTAATAATATTAACACCTTTGTTACCTTTTTTGGTGTCATCATTTTGCAAAATGTTTTTAGTACTTACTTTTTTTGTGATATAACATTTTCTTTGAATAATCCAAGTGTATTTTTGTAACATTTGTAACTTTTTTTTGAATTTAAATTTCTGGGTCATTTTTTAGCACTAACAACATGCTTTTGTTACGTCACAATATTTTCTTCTTAATATCATTTTTCTAATGTAATGACCTGTTTTCGTTTGTTTTTGTTTTTTTTTTTACATTGTGTAACTTTTTAGTTTGCCTCATTCACAAACCCAGACTTCCCCTTTCAGTGGTTTCGAATGCTTGAATATTAAACTCAGCAGAGTCAGTTTAGCTACAGTCGTCTCACACTTGTCTCTTCATAATAAAGGACAACATCTCTCACTTTCTTCTTCCTCTTTCACTGTCCTTCTCAGGAAGTTCCCTCTCGACAAAGTGACTCATGCCTTCACTTTACATGCCTTCACTTTACATGCCTTCACTTTTGCTCACGTTGCTCTACATCAACACTAAATTGCAGAAGTAGAAGAATTTCTGGATCCTCACCCCCTGCAGAACCTGGAAGTTGTCTCCGCAGAACTGCAGGTCCTGGTCTGGGTCCACACCGACCCTGTGACAGGACAAAAGACAACATTAAGCAACTGAAATTCATCAAACTATGAGGTTAATGTGAATAGTCTGTCAGCCTCTGTACAGTGAAGCAGCGGTTCTCAAACCCTGGGTCGGGAGCCACAGGATGGTCACAGGTCATATATTGAAGAATTTTCACAATTTTGTTTATTTGTGTGGATTTATTTTAAATACTGTAAGTACACATTTATTTATTTTATTTGACATTTTTTGCTATACATTTAGAAATAATGAGTGTTAGCTTCCTCAAAAGTACGCTAACATTAGGAACACCTTTTTAATCATAACAAGTGTTAGCTTCTTCAATAGTAATGCTAACAGTAGGAACACCTTTTTCACCATAACAAGTGTTAGCTTCTTCAATAGTAATGCTAACAGTAGGAACACATTTTTCACCATAACAAGTGTTAGCTTCTTCAATAGTAATGCTAACAGTAGGAACACCTTTTTCACCATAACAAGTGTTAGCTTCTTCAATAGTAATGCTAACAGTAGGAACACCTTTTTAACCAGACCAAGTGTTAGCTTCTTCAATAGTAAAGCTAACAGTAGGAACACCTTTTTAACCATAACAAATGTTAGCTTCTTCAATAGTAAAGCTAACAGTAGGAACACCTTTTTAACCAGACCAAGTGTTAGCTTCTTCAATAGTAAAGCTAACAGTAGGAACACCTTTTTAACCATAACAAGTGTTAGCTTCTGCAATAGTAAAGCTAACAGTAGGAACACCTTTTTCACCATAACAAATGTTAGCTTCTTCAATAGTAAAGCTAACAGTAGGAACACCTTTTTAACCAGACCAAGTGTTAGCTTCTTCAATAGTAATGCTAACAGTAGGAACACCTTTTTAACCAGACCAAATGTTAGCTTCTTCAATAGTAATTCTAACAGAAGTTATACATTTTACCATAATGAGTGTTGGCCTCTTTAAAGTGATGCTAACAGTAGCTTCACATCTTCATTCAATGACTCAGCAGTTCTGTTGGTAATTTTTAGCGTTCACAGGCTTGTCTGCCATGACGACTGTAAACAAATTTAGTCTGACACGCTCAGTTTCATCATCATCATCATCAGTGGGAGACTGTGAGTCAGATAATGCAGATAATAATCAGAACCTAAACAGTTTATTCCGCGGTGAATCAAAACTGTGGCACGGACTAATGAGCAGCTTCAGCTGTGATTCACAGGAACCGTCTCTGACTGTGACTCTTTGTTTGGGATGCAGTTGGTAATTTGTCACCATTGAACAGTCTATTTCTGTGAGTGCAGCACGTCCGCAGAGAGAACACGCAGCCTCGGCGTGGATCTAAAAAGCAACATTTTCAGAGGCTGAGAGTCGAACCCAACACACACACAGCGAGCAGCTGCAGTTCTGCGTAAATCCAACAATTTCCTTTGACACAAATTCAAAAGTACAACCTCAGAAACACGGTAGATTTACTGATGTGGTGAGTTGGTTTGAGGTCATCAGTGACATCATAAGACAATCATGTGAGCGAAGCAGTCCTGTGTGTGCCACTGCTGAACATCAAACACATTCTTTAAAAAATGACCTATTTTAACACAGTGATGTGTTAAAGCTGCAGTACGTAATGTCTGTTGAGTTGATGCTGGTTATTAAAACAATGTAACATTATTTGTCTGTGATGTGAGCTCAGGTCAACTCCTTAGACTGTGATGCCAACCTAATGGCACTTTTACAATAAACAGTTCGACTCTACTTTTTTTTGCTTTTCCACCAGTGATAGATGTGACGTGGACAGACTGCCGGCCTCTGATTGGTCAGAGAGCGTCGTCACCGGAAGAGTCACGAGCGCGAACAATGTTGAACTGTAGATGAGTTAAAAAGACTTGAAAATAATCCTGAAATCATGCGTTAATCTGCAACATTTAACAAGGACATTTGTAAAATGTCCATATTTAACAGAGGAGTCTGGTGTATTTAGCGACAGCACTGCTGAAAGACGGAGATGTGAGCCCAATCACAAGCCGTTCAGCCGGATTTCACTTCAGTGACTGTGTCAGACGGAGTCAGGAAGGACTGAACCATTCAGTGAACTCATCTGTTTAGAAAAGTGAGGAAAAAGAAAACAACGGCTTTGACCGTCACGTGTTTGTCACGGCTGTTTCTATGACGACCACGTCCAGGAGGAGGAGCTATGAAGTCATGGAAAACGACATGTCTGATACCAAACCGAGCCGTGCCATGCCGTGCTGTAACTGTGTAGTGGAAAAGTGCCAAAAGTCTTCCATTACACCTTCAGTTTTAAAGCCTGCTAATACTGCATTTCTATTATTTGTCCCAAGAATCTATATAAACTTATACCAACATTCTTATATGTTTCTACACTTATACTTATCAGCTCAACTGACTTTCATTGTAAGTTTATGATGCATTTACAGGAACCATGATGCAAATATAATCACTTATGATAAAGTTATCTAGTCTGATGTGGTCACATTAAGACCAAAAAGGGAACAGGAAGTTGCAACATAGTTTCCCGCCCTTATCTGTTCTGTTTTGTTTATAACTTTGCTCATGTTCTAACAGAAAAGGTCTAAGCTGGGACACTCGGCTGCAAATTAGCCTTTGCTAGAAACCCATGGGCATGACATCTGTTTTGTATTTCATATGAAATAATGTTTAATGCATTTGTCCCTGCTCAATAAATGTCTCCATAAATCAACGTTCTTACATCATATGTTTGCAAAGTCAGAGGTCAGAGTTCGTCCGAGGTGGTTTCAAGACAGAGGTCAAGCGCGAGGTCACCTTCATCAAATCACTGCTACAGTGTCCAGTTTTTGTGATTTTTGTTCAGCATAAAAACACAAAAAGTTAATTATTTACCATCCCATAGACCACCTGAGTCCCTCAGACACAAAAATGCTCTATTAAAGACTGCCATTGAAACACTATCAATGGATTAATTTCCATCATTAACTCCAGTCCTTAAAATACATGACACATATTAATGCCTTTTCAGAATTTTAACCCCTAAAATTCAATTTTTTTTAGCAAAAAAACACAAAAAAGTTAATTATTTTCCATCCCATAGATGCAAACTGTGTATGAACAATCTTTCCTGCTTATTAAAAGAAGAAAAACTGCTCCTGAATCAAAGACTTTATTCTTTTCTCACCACAGTTTCCACACCAGTTTGCTGCGTCCTTCATCTGAAAACAGACTCTGTCAGACAAAACTATCAGACCTGAGTGAGGGGGTGTTTGTGTGACTACAGCAGCAGAGCGGGGCGGGCGGAGTCAAGAAGCTGCTTTTTTTTCTGAGCAGTAGCATTCACCACATTTTTTCAGCCGATTCCTGATGTTTTGTTCACGACATTCCTGCGACCGTTCAAATTTTGGTCCCATTGAAATGTAATGGTATAATTAACTACATTTGATTTAAAAAAAAATAGTGGACATAATAAAGTTACTTTTATCACCTTTTCAAGATTTCTTTGAATTTTCAGTTTTTCCCAATCAGGTTTAGAAAATGAAATATGCATAAAAACAAACAGGTGGAAACGAGCCGTCTGTTACCATGGTTACACTTTAACGTCTGTTAAAGGGTAACTCATCGTAACGCGACACTGGAGGGGACGCAGACTGCAAATAACATCACAGAAGATAAAACCATGGTGTTATTACGCCGTGTTTACATCAGCGCTGATCAGAATCAGAGTCATGTGACCTGGGAGTGAATGCTGACCGTGTCTGTTCACACTGAAGACAAAAGACACATGTTAGCGGGGATTTTTCCCACCAGCACAAAAGCTTGTTGTTGTTTTATTTTTATGGTTCAGTTTAAAGGTGTTTGCTGAGCTGCTTCTGGGAAAAACAAAGAGGGTGAGATTGTTTTTCACACCACCGTGACAGAAGCTGGTGGAGACACAGGATTTCACATCACCCAGAGAAAAACTAGAGTGGAGCTGCCGAGTCCCTCCTCCGCTCTGATTAAATGAATCACAGAACATTTCCAGAATATGACGTCACCCAGTGAAACAGTTCAATGTGTCCAAAGACCAAAGCGTTTCCTTCACCAGAAAAACAGAAGTCAACAGAGAAAAGGGAGATTCCGTCCAGAAGAAACCACACACTTTGACCACCAACACCAGAGGAAAGCATGTTCACATACGACACCTGAAGTACTGCTTCTGTCCGAGCTGACGTCGCTGTTCCTGCACAGCTGAGCTGTCTCCAACTCTGTGCCATCACAAACACACACATGCTCTGCGTCACGTTAAAGTTACAATGGAACTTTTACTGAGCTCATCATAGTTTAATCTGAGTTACGTGTGGGGAAATTACAGTTTCTCCATTTTTACTGTATAATTAATAGGAATATTATCCATGAACTTTGCTGCTCAGTCAGCTTTAACTGCGCTGTGAGCATCCACTGCTGCTGAGAATCAGCCTGAGACACAGAGGCTCACTCTCAGTGAAAACATCTCACTGTTAGACAGTGAAGTTTGCGAACCACTCACTCTCCCACACCAAAGTCCATAGAGAAAATCAGTGATTTTAGCTCACAGGGACACAGGAGCTGCTGGTCTACTGCTGCCTCGTGTGGTCACTTTGTGTCACTGAGGTAAATCTGAACAAAGGATTTCAAATGCCGAACTTGAAAAATAAGACATTTGAACTTAGTGACGGAGGCAGCAGTAGACCAGCAGCTCCTGTGTCCCTGTGAGCTAAAATCACTGATTTTCTCTATGGACTTTGGTGTGGGAGAGTGAGTGGTTTACAAACTTGAGTGAACATATTCTTAAGATATTGTACACTTGACTATAATATAATATAATATAAAATAAATCCTGAGTTTAGATCAATTAAAATTAAAAAAACAAGTTCCACTAAATTCATTCTTCAGTGTTAAAATAAAAACTATAAACAACTAAAATATGACATTTTTATGTCCTACTACATTTAGAATTTAGGTTGTAAATGTCTGCACATGTGAAGAGAAACCAGAATCACAGAGGAACACGGCTGATTTAAGCCTGCCATTTGCACCACATGTCCTGGTTACCATGGTGACGGGTTCATGGGGAGATTTTGGCAGCGCTCTAAACCTCCACCAAAAAAAAAACAACAACCCAAAACAACAAAACAATAGTTTCTGCTCTGCTTGAGGAGGCAGCGTACATATTAAAGAGAGCCTGTTCACACACACACACACACTAACAAGACTAACACTAACCTTAACCATAACTCAAATATTTGTCCTAAACTTAACTAGTTTCTTTTGGAAATGAAGTTCTGCCTCATTAGGACCAGGTTTTGGTCTCCATGAGGACTACCGGTCCTGACAAGGTCAGTGTTTGTGTCAGAAAAGGTCCTAAAGAGGTAACAAATAGAAGAACACACACACACACACATAATCCTCTTTATCGTGACAAATAGCAGCTCCCAGTGCATCATGGTCTAAAATAAGTGCAGCTGTCGGACTGAAGCAGCAGCAGCAGCAGCAGCAGCAGCAGCAGCAGCAGCAGCAGCAGCAGCTGCTGACAGAGCTGGATTTATCGTCAGTCATGGTTTAAAAGACTGAAAAGGAAAGATTGTTGTCTCTTTTATAACAGGAAGTGCTTCGTTTTCTTCAAACTCCATCTAGAGACTGGGTTATTTGACTTCTGAACAACAACAGCAGCAGGAGAGGTCGACGTTTCGCAGACCTCTAGCTCCATCTGCTGGATGAATTCAAAAATGCCACCTGCTGAGAAACTAAGAGAAAACGCCTCCTGTACGAATGTACACACACTCAAGTCAGTGAAATGACTAAAAAATCGTACAAAACGCCAGTGTATCTTTAAATTAAAGATGCAGTACACAACATGGAGCCTCATGAGAAGAAGCAGGACGTCAGGAAACGAGAAAACCCATTCACTCACTCACACATTCACACAGCATTCACTGGGGCAGGACAACAATACAACATTATTAAGAATGTTTTCATGATATTGTAAAATCATATAAATCATTTATACAGCTCTAGTGAGATTGAGCACTTGGCACCATCTAGTGGACTGACACGTCAATTATGGTAATCCACAAAAAGTTTAATGTTAATTTGTAACATATGCTAAAAAAAAACCCTGATATAACATCGCAACGCAAAATGTCATAATATTTCACTGTATCGATTATAGCAGAGCCAGGAATCGAACCCACAACCTTCCAGTTGAACAACAACTCACTTATCTAATCTACATTTGAGTTTTGTTGTGACGTCACACGGACTCGACATCCCAGTTTACCGTATTCCAGCTGAGAAGTCGGCGATAAAAAACATGGACAGAACCAAATCTTGGGCTAACCATAGTTAGCAATAATAGCACTCTTATCAAATGGACAGGATTAGCTCCCGAATCAAATTAGAAACATTAATTATCATTAACTAAGCTAGTTAGCATTAGCTTTAGCCGTTGATGGATCTTGCTCATTTTTGTTTTTCTGTCCCTTATGATTCTATTTATATACAGAATAAATTTGTGACGTGACACTGAATCATTTGATTATAACTAAATATTAAGTAGACTGAATGGATGTTTATCTACAGCTAAGGCTAGCCCGTTAGCACACCCTTCTTTTACTGCAGCATAAAATGTGTAGATTTCGGGGTAAAGCTCGAGTGAGTGATGTTAGCTGCGAGGTCTCATACGATGTAGAGAAAACTGAAATGTGTGATTTTCTGTACAAATGTGACATTACCTGATGTGTAACCATGACAACATGGGTGTGGTTCCTCCACCAAACACCCAGACAGTGAAGAAGACAATGAGGAGGGTGGTGGTGAACATCATCTGCCGGGCGTAGGTGGCCGTGTCGCGGATCGCCAGAGCAAAAGCCATGGCTCCTCGCAAACCTGCAGTGATACACATTAAAAAAAAAGGGTTGTTATAATAATGATAATAATAATGATAATATTAATAATCAGAAAAATGTGATTGATCGCCTCAACAGTTCTGAGTGAGTTTTTAATGATTAAACCAAGTGTCTGTGAGTTTCCAGCTTCTTAAATGAGAATATTTTCACATTTCAATATTTTGTGATTATACAAATACACTCAAGTATCATCTGCAAAGAAAGACACATTCTACTGTTAAATTTAGGGCTGCAATGATTAATTGATTATTTATTAAATTGATCAACTATTTTAACAATCAACTATTAAGTTTATGTGTTTATATGTTAATAATTAAAACAATTTATGTGACTTTTTCAGCTTCTTATATGTGAATATTTTCTAGTTTCTTTGCTTCATTTTACACAGAAATCATTCAAACTGAATCATTTTAGTTTGTGGACAAAACAAGACACTTGAGAACGTCATCATTTCCAGGTTTGACAAACTGATCAAATTAATGGACCAAGCAACTAATTGATTAGCTCATTATTTGGCAGTCAGTCTGTTGGTTGCTGTATAGAATAGCTCATTATTTGACAGTCAGTCTGTTTGTGAATGTTTTGAATAGGTCATTATTTGGGCAGTGAGTTTATTGTTGATATGTAGAATAGCTCATTATTTGGCAGTCAGTCTGTAGGTTGTTGTATAGAATAGTTCATTATTTGGCAGTCAGTCTGTTGGTTGATGTATAGAATAGCTCATTATTTGGCAGTCAGTCTGTTGGTTGATGTATAGAATAGCTCATTATTTGGCAGTCAGTCTGTTGGTTGATGTGTAGAATAGCTCATTATTTGGCAGTCAGTCTGTTGGTTGCTGTATAGAATAGCTCATTATTTGGCAGTCAGTCTGTTGGTTGATGTATAGAATAGCTCATTATTTGGCAGTCAGTCTGTTTGTGAATGTTTTGAATAGGTCATTATTTGGCAGTCAGTCTGTTGGTTGATGTATAGAATAGCTCATTATTTGGCAGTCAGTCTGTTTGTGAATGTTTTGAATAGGTCATTATTTGGGCAGTGAGTGTATTGTTGATGTGTAGAATAGCTCATTATTTGGCAGTCAGTCTGTTGGTTGCTGTATAGAATAGGTCATTATTTGGCAGTCAGTCTGTTGGTTGATGTATAGAATAGCTCATTATTTGGCAGTCAGTCTGTTTGTGAATGTTTTGAATAGGTCATTATTTGGGCAGTGAGTGTATTGTTGATATGTAGAATATTTCATTATTTGGCAGTCAGTCTGTTGGTTGCTGTATAGAACAGCTTATTATTTGGCAGTCAGTCTGTTGGTTGATGTATAGAATAGCTCCTTATTTGGCAGTCAGTCTGTTTGTGAATGTTTTGAATAGGTCATTATTTGGGCAGTGAGTGTATTGGTTGATATGTAGAATAGCTCATTATTTGGCAGCCTTTGTCTTCAGGGGTTGCCGCAGCGGATCATTTGCCTCCCTCCTCCCCCACTGACATAATTCTACACTGTATTTAAATTGAAAGACAGTCTCCATACCTGCAAACATCATCATGTGTTGGAAGTTCCCCTTGATCTTGTGCCTTCGTCCGAGGTTGAGGAGGAAGGAGAGAGGGTAGATGTTCAAGGCTCTGCCGATGAAGATGGACACCTGACAGCAGCTCAGGAAGGTTTGACTGGACAAGTTAGAGCTGGACACATCTGGTCTAGACTGACTGTCCCTCTGTCCATCTGACGATGAACTGCATGTCTGTCCAACAGTTTGTTGACAGGCTTCAAACATGTCAGGTGACTTACCGAGGACGACTGATGCTGTTGTACTCGTTTTACTCATAATACTCTTAATTTACTCCGAACCCGAACAAAACCTTTGTTTTCGCAGAAGGAAAACCTTGGATTTAAACTACAACAGTCTTTCAGTGATGACCTCCTTCTGCATCTGTGGATGATTTAGTTGATAATCGTGTCTACGAAACAGAAACATCTGTGTTGAGCGATAATAAAAGGATACAAAAGCCCCGATGATGAAAATGGGGCTGAAGATGTGATTCTGGAAGGTGAAGAGAGCCAAACCCATGTAGGAGAAGATGAAGTTCTCAGCCAGGAAGTGAAGAACCTCAAAGAGCTGCGGAAAACAGATCCAACACACAAATACATCGGATGTGTTCTCACACAGAGAAACATGGTGCTTTCAGGGTTCATGTTGAGTGTGGGGATTTTTTTCAGTTCATCTTTATCTTCTCACACGTTCTTTGCTTAAATCAAAGTCACCAGCCTCTTCTACTCTGTCAGGATCCAGAAAAGATGGGAGATGGATTTTGTCTTTTATTTACCAGGTGGTGGCGCTGTGTGAGTGACAGCAGCCACAGTCTCATCTACAGAAACACTCTGATGATATTTGATTTGTTGGTTATCTGTCTTTTTCCTAAGATCTTTATTATTTACTTCTTTGCCATCTTTTTAATTAATTTGCAGAAAATGTTGCAGAATTTGATTAATATTAATTATTTAGGAAAAATTAATAAATAGCACCTCTGACAGCATTAGCACCATTTGCAAGTGTTAGTGACCAGACAAAATGTCCGCATAAAGATAAGTTTTTATGTTAATTTTGGTCCCCACAAGGATTAAAAACATGTAAACACACACACACACACACTCTGGTTTCCATGACTACAGAGGACATTCCATTGACTTCCATTCATTTCCTGCAGACTTACTCTAACCTTAACCTAACCCTAACCTCGGCCTAACTTTAAAACATGTCTTCACCTTAAAATGGAGTCATTTACGTTATGAGGACTTGATTTTTGTCCCCATAAGGAAGACAAGTCCCCATAATGTGAGTGTGGAGACACATGTAGGTCCCCACAACATGAGGAAGACCAGCCACACACACACACACACAGAGAGACAGACAGGTGTTACCTGCTTGGTTCTCTTTGTTGACTCTTCAGACAGGTTATTGTACGTGTAGTGAGCCTGTGTGATGCCACAGAAGAGCACGGCCACCACACCTGTGAAACCACACGCACACACACACACATGCACACACGCGCACACACATGCACACACACGCACACACATGCACACACGCGCACACACACTACAGTGACTACATTGTTTATATCACACACAGAAAGTGAAAGATAATGTGGAAAAATAGAGCTGTTGAATTTAGACACATAAATATAAATGTACTGCTACATGAACGGATGGATGGTTGGTTGGATGGACAGATAACTGTGTAAATGGATGGATGGCTGGATGGATCATTGGCTAGATGGATAGATGGCTATAAATGTACGGATGGATGGTTGTTGGATGGACGGATGAAGTGTATAAATGAACGGATGGATGGTTGGTTGGATGGACAGATGAAGTGTATACATGAACGGATGGATGGTTGGTTGGATGGACAGATGAACGTATACATGAACGGATGGATGGTTGGTTGGATGGACAGATGAATGTATACATGAACGGATGGATGGTTGGTTGGATGGACAGATGAATGT
>JAFBJR010004617.1:0-35805 GCA_016785285.1 Brachirus orientalis
CATCACAAAATAAGAGACAGGAAGCAGGGAAAAGACCGGACCCTGACATTTTCAACATTTCCTCACACATTTACAGGAAATTTGACCAGTTTCCATAAACCACATTCCTACCTCATATCACAGCTTGTTTTGTCCACAGGCTGCTCTTGACATTTGCCTCAGTAATGTGTCATTATAATAAACTTAATTGGAATTCTTCTTCAGAAATTTCTTTTAATTGCATCTACAGTATTTCATAGTTTAATATTAAAATCCAAACATTTTAAATGCCTGTAGCTTAATTTGTGTATTTTTGTTTACTCTTTACAAACCTGCACAACTTTATTTAAACATGTTGAATATATAAATATATAAAAGAATTAAGTTAAAAGTAACAGTGCATCCCTTTGGAGTCTGTTTCTGTCAATATGAACTCAACAACATTAAATGAATTGTTAGAAAAACTAACTAAAAACTATGGATTTTTAGTCATATAATATAATATCATGTATAGATCTGTTTCCAGTGTTCACCTCCCTCTAAATCCCTCAAGCTTCTTAGATCAATATAAAAATAATGAAACAGACAACAAACATCAGTAGGTTTTACTACCCGTTAAATATCACATTTGATTTTCCATAAAGATAAATTGTCTTAGAATCAGCAAATGAATAGACATTTGAATCAAATCAAGAAAAGTGAGCAAATGTGTTGTAAATGTAACACATCAGTTTAAAAGAGGGCTTTATGTGAACAGAAAAATGATTCTTTATAGAAACATAGTCATTACATTTCTGATATCATTACTTTAATACACAGTCATTTGGTAACATGCATGTTTTGTGCTAGCATGTACGATTAAAGCAACATGATGAGTGAAGCAAATTCTCAACCAGATGTTTGTTCCTTTTTTTTAAAAAAAAAAAAAAAAAGGAAATAAACATCTGTGTTCCCCTCTGCTCTCTGTCATCTCTGTGCTGGGAAAATGCTATAAGTGCTTTCACATCTGCTACAGTTTATATAAGACGCAGATGCATCAGCTGCTGAGGGGCAGTTAAGTCTTCTCATCACTGATTCATGCTCCCAGGGAAAACTGACAAATTGGACTCTTGCTTCTGAAATGTTTCCTTCTGGACTCGTCCGTTTGTCAGTGCAGATTCTGAATTCACAGTCTGTCCCAGTGTGTGTGTGTGTGTGTGTGTGGAGCTGATTCATGTAAAATGTAAGAGATTTCATTTTTAACTTCTAACACACACAAAACATGCATGTCAACACATTATTGTTACTGGTAATAATATTAATAATAATACTAATGATTATTATTGAAAATAGCAGGTAGGAGTACATGTAACATTGTTATACACAAAAATAATGAATTACAGTAAAATTAGGAAAACATTTATGAACCATTCATTTAAAGAAGAAAATACAGAATCATATTAAATTGTCAATATTCATGGATCAAACATGACAGAGTGAATCAGATCATCTACAGTCAGATGTGTGTGACTCCAACTTAAAAACACCCAGTGAGAGCAGCTCTCTAACATTCTGCCGTTTGTGTAAATGATTCTGAGCTGATGGAGCAGCAAAGTGGAACAGCTTTTTCCTCAATTCACCGCTGACTTTTGGAACATTTAATAGAAATAAGTCCTGGGAGCCAAGGCTGTAATTTCCACCATTTCTAAGAAGAATGCGCATCTCTAGATAAGGAGGCATTAAACTCAAGAAAGCCTCACAGATGAAAATAAATGAAAATATGAAAGAGCAAAACAAAAGCAAAAATTGAAAATAAAGTCTGTAGAGTCTTTAAGTAAAAAGAGAGAAACAACTATTGATCTTTATAATGACTTCAGCTTTTCTCCCTGATCAGTATTCCAGCCTGTTTCATCAACACAGACACATCAACACTTTTCATGCCTTTACATCTCAACACAAAAGAAAAGTGTGAAAAGGTATGTGAACCTGGAACATTGAAGTTCGTGGTTGTTTTCTTAACCTTCAAGTTGTGCCCTGCATATTTTCAATCCATAATACATAATACACCACAAAGCAAAACCTAAGATGGATCAATTTACTAATTTTCCCTTTGAAAATTCCTGTCCTTTCTTCAGGCTCTACTTCACCTGTCCCTGATTTATCTTTGCTACAGAATCTGGAGCTGTGTACGAAGAATCCTGAAGAAGTGAAGTGTGTCACAAAGTGTCAGGTTTAGTTGAAGATGAGTTCAGGTTGACAGTGAGGAAGCGACAGCTGAGGCTACAGAGGCTGCAGAGGTTACAGAGGTTATCCAGAGGGTTGAGTTCCTGTGCAGCTGTGGCAAGTGCAGGAACATGTGTGTGTGAGTTTGTTTGTTTGTGTGTCTTATCTGTGAAGTGTGACACATCTCACTCCCAGAGTGATGCAGGAATGACAGGACAGGGAGGAGGTGGAAATGCTTGTGTGGCTCGTCACACTCTGCTGCTCACAGTCGTCATCAGCTTCTCTAATGGAAATCATTCATGGAGAGTTTCTGCTTCACAAATGACTCATTATTATTTTTGCTTTACAGGGAAATCTTTGCATGAAAACAGAAGATCAAATGCACATAAAAACTCATGCTTGCAGCTACAGAGGACCACAAAGACTTTAATCATAGACGCAAAGTGTGACGTCTTCTACATTCCACTATGTTTCATCATTTTGCATCATCAGTGCCCCTCCGGTGATTACTGGATGAATAAAAAGCTTGCATGGCCTGTGTGAGGCTTTTCTTGTGACAGTGAGCAAAGATCTCCAGAGACTTCCTGTCCACTGATGTGTTTGCTGAGACCATCACGAATAACGGTGCTCAATTTCCATGTTTTGACATCAGAGGCAACATTTGATAAATAGTTGGAGGACCTCAGCACATAAATGAGGCATAAATAATGCATAAATTAAGTGCCATTTTATGGAGCAATGTCAGTGCATTTTACCAATAACTAGAAGATTAATGATGGCACAGCTGAGCAGGAATTACTGCACAGAAAAGCAGCAGAAAGATCAAGGGATGAGTCTTCACTCTTGACTGTTATCAATCTATATACTCTGATGATGCTAGCAAAACAAACATCAGCTGAAGAAAACATTTAGTGAACATTTAGTGAAACATTTTACTTTTCTGCACTTTCCTGTTACAGATCTTGACAAACCAAGGCCACTCAGGAGAGACAAGTTAATAAGTTAGTGATGTAATACTGCACTCATCACGTAATACACATGAGCATCACCTCAGCAGTTAACTGTGGGTGGACCCACAGTTAACTGCTGATGTAGCTAATGTAGCTAAAGTGATGGTGATGTCTGTCAGTGTTTTGTGCACAGAAATCATCTGCAGCAGCCTTGACTGTTTGAGAAATGTACTGTCTGATCTACATGCATACACTTGTTTTGGTGTTTGATCTGCTGAAGAGCAACGTGTGAGACAGTTCTATTAAAGTGAACAGGAAATGTTTCATTTGACACCTTCAACCAAATCAAACAAAAGCATTGATTGTTTTCTGTCTTGTGTAAAAAGCTGCAGAGTCTCAGTCCATAACATGCATTTCCATTCTATAATGTGAGTGTGAGAGGAAATATGTCATTAGTCACCTTTACACCTCTGGAGATCATGATTGTGAGGTGAAGAAAACAAACAGTGATACTGAGTTAACAGACACGAGCATGTCATATTATTTTATTATATATAAAATAATATGTGTTAGAGAAAAAAAAATTCAGCCTGTCATCTTTTGTGGCTTTTAGAGAAAGAAACATGTAAAATGGGCAAATAAAATAAAAACCTCACAGGTTCTGTCTCTGTCACAGATTTACTGGTAAATGTACACAGTAAACACCCTGGTCATAACAAAACACAACTTAACATAAACTGTATGTATGTATGGAAAACATGAGCAACAATGACATTACTCAGTGAGAAATCCCTGTTAGATGAGCTCACATGGAAGATGATGTTCTGCTGTGACATTTACACACATTCATTCTTAAAATCTGGACTGTTTCAGAAAAACATCTGGACTTCACTGCCTGTTGAATGTGATGAGTTTACTCCAGTTCTTCTTACAGGCTGATGTTTTATCTCTTGACCAAAACCTCACACCTGAGAAGTAACTGGGAGTACATTTGTTTCCTGCTGAATTTCTTCTCGTTACACCTTGATGCTCTGCCGAGCTTCACCACGTCTGTATCACCTACCTGGGGTTCACGATCATTTCCTGTCTGACATGGAGAAACATGTCAGTGTGACCGTGAAGGCGGTGAGAGTGTCGCTCATGCTAATGCCAGCTGACAGCCGTGTGTGTGTCTGTGTGTCTCTTAGCCACTTCCTGTTTGCCAGTGCTTTCAGACATCGGCAGCTGTCCACTCTGGTTTCTGTTGCACAAGAGCAGAGAAGAGCTGACACTCAGAGGAACCTGCTAGATTCCACCAGTGGAAGGTCATGAGGAGTTTGTCCACTGTCATCACTCACAGCAGATGTAATGTTCACTGTGCCATGACTGATGACTCATGTCACTGACATTAAATTAGCTAATCTTACATGTCCCACCGAGGCTGATGAAAGTTCCACAGCAGATGAGGTAAAGTCTGGACATTGGGAAAGGTGACCTGCAGCTCATCTCATCTAAAACATGGGGAATGACACTTGAAATTCATGAGAACAATCTGTGCACTCGTTTTAATTTGTTCTTTTGCCATGGAGAGATGAGATTGTGGCAAGTTAAAAAATAATTACAGTGATTACAGCAACATTTGTGATGTTGGATACATGTGTGTCAAGGGCAAATCTCATTGTAGGAGGAAAACTGTTTTTGGCACCAAGATCGTTCTGTACCGACTTTAGCCCATTTGTGAATCTGAGCATATAAAAAAGAGCAAACTATACGATGATCATTCAGACTGGTGCTGAAGTCTTTACTGTTACTGTTTACATTAACACAATACTCACTGAAAGGTTATTTGATTTAGAAACAATGTTTCTCTTTCTGCTCAGCTGCAAAAATGAACAAACAAAAAAATTAGAAGAAAGAAACAAATACTAAACAAATCTAAACAGTGTGTAGTTACTTTGTGTGTGTATGTGTGGTGTGTGTGCGTGTGTGTGGTGTGTCTGTGGTGTGGTGTCTGTGGTGTGTGTATGTGTGTGTGTCTGTGGTGTGTCTGTGGTGTGTGTATGTGTATATGTGTGGTGTGTGTATGTGTGTGTGTCTGTGGTGTGGTGTTTGTGGTGTGTGTATGTGTGTGTGTCTGTGGTGTGTCTGTGGTGTGTGTATGTGTGTATGTGTGGTGTGTGTATGTGTGGTGTGTGTGCGTGTGTGGTCTGTGGTGTGTGTAGGTGTGGTGTGTGTCTGTGGTGTGTGTATGTGTGGTGTCTGTGGGGTGTGTATGTGTGGTGTGTGTGTGGGGTGTGTGTGTGTGGGGTGTGTGTGTGGGGTGTGTGTGTGTGTTGTGTGGGGGGGGTGTGGGTGGGTATGTGTGGTGTGTGTATGTGTGGTGTCTGTGGTGTGTGTATGTGTGGTGTGTGTATGTGTGGTGTCTGTGGTGTGTGTATGTGTGGTGTGTGTATGTGTGGTGTCTGTGGTGTGTGTATGTGTGGTGTGTGTATGTGTGGTGTCTGTGGTGTGTGTATGTGTGGTGTGTGTATGTGTGGTGTCTGTGGTGTGTGTATGTGTGGTGTGTGTATGTGTGGTGTCTGTGGTGTGTGTATGTGTGGTGTGTGTATGTGTGGTGTCTGTGGTGTGTGTATGTGTGGTGTGTGTATGTGTGGTGTCTGTGGTGTGTGTATGTGTGGTGTGTCTGTGGTGTGTGTATGTGTGGTGTGTCTGTGGTGTGTGTATGTGTGGTGTGTCTGTGGTGTCTGTGGTGTGTGTATGTGTGGTGTGTCTGTGGTGTCTGTGGTGTGTGTGGACAGCAGCCAGACAGTGGTCACTTTAGCAGCTGACAGTGAGACAAGGCCATTGCACTCCCTGACACAGAACAACAGCTGCCTCACACTCAGCAATGACGGCGTCACACGTGGACATCCTTTAGTGTCTCTAACATGTCTCGCTGAAGAAACTGTCCTTTATTTCTGCCATTGTTGCTACAAATGTTTTTTCACTGTTTCCATGTTTTAAGGACATTTTAGATTCAAAACTGAATGTAACATAGAAAAATAAAAAAATCAATGAAATAAAATCGTAACATTGTCACGACTCTGGACCTTTGACATTCATTCATTCAGATTCATTTCTGGTGCTTTGATTTATTTGGCCTTTTCAATTTCCTGCTTTATTTTGAATGGATGCTTGTGTAAGGTGAGGAGTGGACAATGGTTGAATACAGTTTCCCTCAGCGTCCGGTAGAATGTAAATGTAGAAATGAAGATTGACAACATTATACAAACATTTATTTTGAATGGATGCTTGTATAAGGTTTGTTGATTACCTTCTCCTACATTTTAACCTGTTTCTTCTCTGTTTACTGGATATTCCGTAGATTATTGTCTATTTTGTGGAAGAGTTTTTTTACACTTGTCTCCTTTGTTGTGGATTTTTTTCTGATATTATTTGTAGTTTTCTTCACCCTTGTTAAATGTTTTTTTTTTTTTTTTTAAATATTTCTGTTTTTGTCCTGCACTTGGGTCCAATGTTACAACGTTACAGAAATATCTTCTGAAAGTTTTTCCTCCTGAGGTTTTTGAGGTGGAAAAGTTGTCATAAGGATAAAAGGTAAATGTGAATAAGTCCCTGCAGACTCGCCACCGTTCACCTGAATGTTACGTGGAATTTTCCTGCTCTTGTGAAGTTGTGTGACCCAGACAATCTCCTGCTGCGTTCCTCATGAGGGAACAGCAAACTCTAAAAAATGTCTTTACCCAATTATGTGGGCATTTCCCAGGGTTCCTGTCTGAAAATAGCCATATAGATCTGTGAAACATTTTTGTCCTCGGTTTCCTGCTTTTGAAGGTGAGTCTGAACAGAATGTGTGCGAACACAGCTGGAGGTCTGATGTGTTTTTTCTTCCTGCAGCAGGGAGCAGATGTAGAAAAGCAGAAACTGTGAAGCCACACAGTCGTCTTTTTAATGAAAGCCTCATTAATGAGCCAGTTTTTCAGCTCGTCTTGGATGACTTCACAATCTTTTATAGAGCACAATAGCGGCTCGGAGGATTTTTGATGAACTTCATACTGAATATAGTGTTTTATCACATCATCTGAAATCTCCTGATGTGCTGGGGTTTTCTATTCAACAGATCTTCATTATTTACACCAAAAATGTAAGTAAGATTCAGTTATAGCTCTGCACTCTAATGCTGAGCCTTTGATCATCAGTGACGTTGCTGTTTACAGCATTTTAGACTATTTAAAGTGTAAATTGGAGCAGCTGTTTCAATCCCCAGAGCGACTTAGAGATAATTTTCGCTGCTGTAAGTGTCACTGCACTGTTGAGACTTGGATTTGAATGGTGAATGGTGATGGTCGAATACAGTTTCCCTCAGCGTCTGGTAGAATATAAATGTAGAAATGAAGACTGACAACATTATATGATAATATAAAAGTATTACACAGTGAAATCACCTAACCCTCTCCCTCTAATTACTTTCACTTGCAATGTGTTTGACAGACATTAATACAAATGCATACAAATTACAGCATGTTGAAAAAGAAGTCTGACAATAATCTGGCTTTTTATTCTGTCATCACACTTATTTTATTCACCACAGGATTCCAAAAGTGTAGTAAACAAAGGCAACTCTGTCAGGTTCTTGGTCCATGGGGTGTGGTTTGGACAAGAAGGGGGTGTGAGTTGTTAACTACTCAATTGCATGAGTCGTTAAGTCATCAAAGGGTTGTTAGTTAATGGCTATTGTCTGGTTTAGTTTCACCTGAGTCATCAACTGTATTTGACTTTAGGTGTGAATGTGTGTGAAACCTCCTGGGGAGGGAGTCCAGAACAGCACTGTAGGTGGCTGATAGCTGGTGTCTTAGACCACCTCCCCTGTTCAAGGTTGGTTTCTCCAGTTTGGCAAAGATGGCTTCTTTTACTCCTCTTTCAAACCATCTGTCCTGCCTGGCCAAAATCTGAACATTACTGTCCTGGAAAGAATGTCCTCTCCGGTGTAAGTGTAGATAGACTGCTGAGTCTTGTCCAGAGTGGGTCACCACAGGATTATTGTGTGTTTATATGTCACTGAGCACCACAACTTAAAAATTTAAGGACTGATTTGGATGAAATTTCCTGAGCATTAAAATGTTAGAGCAAGGTGGAAAAAAGATTAGATTTTAGTATGGATTGCAGTAAGAACATTTTTTTTTAACTTCATGACACCTCGGGAAAATCATGTTTTACCAGTTCAAACACTGATTTCTATGCTTGTGTTGTTTTTCCACTTTTATCCATCTGTGGTTTTAATGTTAGATGAATTGGTGCTCTGTGCTCTTCATTAGGTGACAGTGAGGGAAAAGCTCAAGCATCTGTCTGACAGCACAAACTGAATTTGTGATCTTTTTCTTCTGTTTACTTTAAGTACATAAGATGTTTGAAAAGAGTGGAGGCTCTGGGGACGTCATTAAAGGATCATATCACACACCTTCTTTAAACTTTGGATGTGATTCTGTCTGTGGAGACTGACGACACTCTGGTTCATGTTCACTACAAAGTCATGGTCCTGCCTGTAAGAACTATAGGAAATAATGGTTACAGTGCATTGTTATACACGGTAACGTCATTTTTGCCTCTAAGACACAATCATTGTTTTGTTTCAGTCATAAACAGTGGATTCTCCTTTATTCAACAAATCTCCACATTAAAACTTATGTGGCCATGTTTATTCTTGAATAAGACACCACTGAGCCACTGAAGACCATGTTTGTGCTGTTTAATTCTTAAAGACCAAGGACACAACCTGATAGATCTGCTGCCTTCAGGCAGAAGATACAGGCCAATTAAATCAAGGACAAATTAGCTAAAAAAGTGTTTCTACCCAAAGGTAATAACTGCACCTAATAATAACAAGTGAGCAGTTTGCTTAGTGCAATATTCCTATGTGGTCATTGTTAACTGTTGTATATTGTAACATTTTAAATTTATGAAAAGCTCTTTATTATTATTATTTTTTAATTATTATTACTATTGTACCGAGAGAGATGCATTTCATTTTGTTGTACAATGACAAAAGAGATTCTGTTTTATTCTACTCTGTTGTCATGGTAACCATAAAACATGCAGCTGAAACTGTGGAATGGCCACGAACACAAGATACAACTGTGACTGTTGGTTTTCCACAGCAACTGAACATCAGCTGGATCTGAAAACACTCTCCTGATATGAAGGACTCATAACTGCAGAGTCTAAATGTGGGTTATTTTAATAAATTTACATCTGACAGTTCTTTATAATGTCAGATTTTCTGATTAATAATTTTTTTTATAAACTAAAGATGGTGGAGTCTCCAGATCCTGATGATGATTTCCTGCCTCTTTAAATCTGTCTTTGTGGGCTTCACTCTCTCCTCTGTCTCATAATTAAGTTGGTATATGAGCCGTAAAGGCTGAACTCTCCTGAAATAAACCTCGAAAATCCTTCACCATCTGCTCCTCCTCCCCCACCTTTGCAGCATTCACCTGCTCATCTCAAATATCTGCAAGAGTCTGAGCGTGATCACTGCACCAACCTGCACAAGTTGCTGCAGTGACTACAATATATACGAATAACACTATTGTTTTATTTTTCACCAATGAATTTCAGGTGTTCAAGATTTCTTGCTGATGCAAATGCTCCAAAAGAGTCATATCATCATAAAGAAACCTATTTTTGGCAACATTAATTCATAAGTTCATAGAAATTGTTTGCCATTATGTAAATTAAATGATGTGAGAGAGAACGTCTGCTCCTCCTTTAGATTCCATTCTTTACTTGACTTTAAACAACCCTAACCCTCATCGAGCAGTCCAGAGAGCACCTCCTATTGGCTGTTCTACAAAGCAATATGACTTCTATACTAAACTGCTTTTGCTGCACAGAAATCTAAAAAAGAAAAAAATCTGAACCTAAAAGCAGGTAAAGAAAGACAGTTGGACGATAAATGCAATAAAATGTTTCATTATGGGCAAAGCACTGTAGAGGCTAACAGATTATATCGTGTCATCTGCTACCATGATTACCTGGTGGGAAGGGCTCACTACAGAAAACTGCCATCCCATAATGATTGGTTGTTTAATTCATTTCAATTCAGACATTCATAATAATAACAAATCTAAGAAGGTGTATCCAAATCTAAATACCCAAAGACTAAGAACCAACAGTTCATGAAATCACCAAATAATTAAAAAAAAACATTATTATTGAACAACCTAAAGCTGAAACTCAATAGTCAAGTTCATTTGTTCTTATGATCTTACATCAAATCTTTCCCCAAAAGAATGACATGCACATCAAACATGTTAGAAACATTCGACAAACGTCCTAATGTTCTGCAGCATCATTATTAAAAAACATAAAACGGGACGTTCACTTTTCTGCCTCCTTTATCTTTGTCTACTGTTGAAATGAGGCAGAAACTGAAAGCAAAGGTAGGGATGAGTGAACGGGCTGGAAACATCCACTGATTAATGATTATGTGCAGCAGGCATCAGAATTAGCAGCACCTGCTGAGTGGGAGGATTCTGTTTACCAGCTGATATGCTCTCATTATGAACACTGAGCTTGTCAAGTTCCACAAACTGCTTTGTTTAGTGGGATGCAAAACAAAATGACCCCAATGAACTGAATCTGTCCCAACAGAAACTGAATGTGTTACAACTGAAACTAAATCTGTTACAACTGAAACGGAATCTGTTACAACTGAAACTGAATCTGTTACAACAGAAACTGAATCTGTTACAACTGAAACTGAATCTGTTACAACTGAAACTGAATCTGTTACAACTGAAACTGAATCTGTTACAACAGAAACTGAATCTGTTACATCAGAAACTGAATGTGTTACAACTGAAACTGAATGTGTTACAACTGAAACTGAATCTGTTACATCAGAAACTGGATCTGTCCCAACTGAAACTGAATCTGTTACAACAGAAACTAAATGTGGCACTACAGAAACTGAATCTTTGTCAATTATCTGATGTGTTTTATGAATATTAATATTAATAAACAGCAGGTTTGCGTTAATATTAAACCAGATTACCAACCACTCATATTTGTGCAGTGACATTGGTATTTGCAGTTTAAAGGAGCTATTTTAACAATATTCACATTGTTACAGCTGTAAAGCATTTTTTTCATATTTATTTTCTGGTAAAATAACAGTTTTGTTTCAGCTTGTTAACACGGAATACTTTTACTGCAGAAAAGCTTCATTAATATGTTGGCATCTGCTTGAAATTAATATTAAACACAGCTGATGAATTTCATGTTTTATGAATGAGATTTAAACAGGACATTAAATCTCTCTCTCTCTCTCTCTCTCTCTCTCTCTCTCTCTCTCTCACTCACTCACTCTTGCTTCTTTACTAATTAAAAAGTCACATGGTATTAGAGTCACAATGAAAATGCTGATAATGTTGCTGAACTGAATCACACTGCACTGAAGAAAACTGCAGGGCGTCGTCAGCAGTGAATCTAATGATTTCAGTCGACTGTCTGCTTCAATGATGAGCTGCACACACACACACGCGCACGCACACGCGCACACACACACACACACACAGCTCGACTTTACAACCAAGGGCAAAGGTTTCATACTAAAGTTGGTAAAGTCTAAAGTTGTCAATCTGTCTTAGTGAATCAGAAAAAGTGAAAAGAAAAGAAGATCAGTTCTGTTCAGCTTAAAATGTCATGATTTAACCTAGAAATCTATGGAGTGCTGCTCTCCTCTTTCTCTTTATTCAACTGTATCCATCATAAGACTTTGTGTTTCTGCTAAATCACAGCCAGCTAAAGACAATTTTACAGCATGACAGATGATAAAGAAAGTAAAAAAAAAAAAAAAGCACTAAATCTGAGGGAGAGAATGCCTGACCTCATTCTTCTGTATCTACACCTTCAGGCTTTATTATTATGAAAGACAAGAAAAACTTCTTTTCAGTTTTTCAGTATTTTTCTTTCCATTATGTTCAGTGAAAACTGAAGGGTCATGAGGAGTGATGCAGAATCAAACAAAGTCATGAAAAGAAAATCTGAAGAACTTTAGATGAGCTGACTAAAAAAAAATTAACACAAATCTACAAACATGAAACACAGAAAATGAGAAACAAGGTCAGAGGAAGACCGAATTCTATCTATCTATCTATCTATCTATCTATCTATCTATCTATCTATCTATCTATCTATCTATCTATCTATCTATCTATCTATCTATCTATTCGTCCGTCTGTCCATCGTTGGATCCATTGCTAAAATGCTAATATGTTCAAAGTGACTGACAGCACCCAACTTCAAATGCAGTTTCACTGTCTGCACATTTGGCATGCTGAAGTGTGATGGGCAACACACACACACATACATGTATACACACACACCAGCTTTCTCAAAGCTACACGTGTAAATAGGAAAAGTGGATTTAAGACAACAGTGGCCTTGGTGTTTTTTCATCTGTTGCTTCTGCAGAAAGAGTGTATTTAATTTTGAAAATGTTTTTTCATCAGATCCAGAGTCAAACTGGGTGAACTGACAAACCAGCCGAGTTCTACAGGTTTTCCTCTGCATGAATATAGACTTCCTCTGGCTTACACTGTTATTTCTGCCAGTCACTGTTGCTTCTCCATGGTTGCATTTATTTAAAAAAAGGACTGTGTGAAGCAATGGTACAGTGTTAAATCCAAAAGAAGAGCAATACGGTACAGAGTGTGTCATATTTTGACATATGAGTGGAGCCACAGCAGCGCAACACTGAGCACTGAGAAGATTCAGGCTGGGGCAACATTTCTAAGTCAAGGAAGCAGGAGAATCATAAAGTAGGACAGAGAACAAAACATCTAATTAAAGCTCTGATCTGTAATTGCATTGGTCTGTTTTATGTTGCTACTCTTTTGTTTCTCTGTGATTCAAGGTATTTCCATTTATTTGTTTTTAAACTTGTTGAAGAATAAATGAAGGTGATATTTATATAAGACTGTGAGTAAAAACCACTGTTGTGGTTTTAGAGTCAATTAATATACTGTGATAACAAGTGTTAAGCCAAATGTCAGGTCCTGTGCATGCATTTGGATGAAATTTCCTGAGCATTAAAATTTTAGTCCTGTGCATGCATTTTTAGAATCCAGAATGTAAGTAGTATTCTTCTTCTCAGCTGATCTGAGATGAAAACCTTTGAAGTATATGTTAAATGACCTGGATAAATATCAAAATCATTCATGCTCAGACTCACAGCGTTTGTGTTTTTCCTACAAAATCCCACACAGCTACAAAGTAATTTTCTGTCAGTTTCAATAACGATTCGACTGTGGCTCTTATTAATTATGGATGATGGTGTTGCAGCGGTATTAGATAATTTAATTTAGAGGCGTAAATGCTGCCAACTGTAACACGTTACATGCCCAAAGGATTCATGTCTGCGTAAAAAATACAATACTGTATTTATTTTTTTATTTTTTATTTTTGGGCCAAATTAGAAAACACAGTAAATAAACTATTAATTTTCTTTGCACTAAAATACTCTAGAAGCCTTTGGTACTATTTAAAATTCAGCAGCTATCAGAATAAATAAACCCAAATACCATTAATTTTGTTTTTTATTGACAATCTGAAAACACTTTCTGTGTCATGTCCAGTTCCAAAATAACTGCTATTGTTCATTTGCTCTGTCTGTCAAATGCCAACACAGTTTTCCTCCCAACATATCCTTTTTATTCTAATGCTTGTGTGGGCCACCAGTCAGGCATTTCTCTAAAAAACTGATCGTCTCACTTATTCAGCGTTCTGTCAGAGAGAGCTGCGTGGCAGAATTCAATTTAGTGCTCTGCACAGTCGCTGACAGCAGAGAATGTCTCCTGGCTGTCGCTCATAAATATGGATTTTAGCCACCACACTAACTGCTACCAGAGAATCCTGGAAAAGCCTGAAAATGCAGAAATTGTCATGTGAGCTTTTACTCACACAGAGTTTTGGCACATGAGCAGCTCATTTGACCTTGTTGGTCAAAGAGATTAAGAAACCTCAGTTTAGTTTCACACATTTGCTCTCACTTTCCCTCATGTGGAGGGCATTTTTTCCTCCCCAGCCAGCACGCAAGCATTAAAAAGTAGGAGACGCTGCCAAAATAAGTGAGTCACTGATGGGCTTGATGCCCAGAACAACTTTATGTGATAACTTCTCCCTCTCTGCCATGCAAACCCTCCACTCTTCAGCCGCTGTGAGCAGATGGAAACAGAAACTCTCCCACTGAGTTTCCTGAAGCATCATGGATCAGACACAACAGGTCAAAAGACAATGGAAGTTTGTTTGAGATGATTCAGGATATTGTCAAAAGGGCAGTGATGGTGTGAGTGGAGGGAAGAATCTCATTCATTCATTTTCTACCACTTTATCCTCCACGTGGAGTCAAAGGGAACTGGAGCCAATCCCAGGTGACACAGGATGAAAGGAGGGTGACACAGAATTAACCTCTGCATGTTTTTGGACAAAAAGGGAGAAAACCCACCCAGACATGGGGAGAACATGAGAACTCAACACAGAAAGAACTTCTTAGCATGGATGCTGAGAGGCATCTAGTCAAATGTTTCAGTGAGAAAATGAAAAATGTTAAATGAAAAATACAAAATAAAAACGAATGGAAACACAGAGTTCCAGTCAAATTTATACTTCACACTGTTTCCTCTGCTTTGCTGCTTAACTGGTCACACTTCAGATCCCACAGTGACACATGGTGGTTTAATTGGTTGTCAGTCTAAATCTGCTACATATGGACAGGTCATTTGGGGAATCTTAGAGTAACACATGCATGCGACAGTTTCTTCCTCCATGAGCTTGTTTCTTCATCAGCTTCTCAGAGGGAAAGCTCAGCTGAGTCAGCACAACACCGATAAAAAGAAAGTTCACATATGGCTTATTCTTTACTTTAACACTTCACTTTTTACTGCAGAGCAAAAAGACACGTTTGTGTTTGACTTAAAATTGTATTCTTGTATCCATACAGTATATTCTACCCACTCTGCTTCTGTAAATACAGGATTAAAATCTCTGTTAATCTTTATGCAGGTTTATGTATTTGTTCATGGTGAACAAAGATGTAGCGTTGTAAGCTCACATACATTAAGTACTCGCTGTGTTTCTGTGAAATATTGTTGAGGAAAAAGCAGCAGATTCATTTCTTCGTCTCTTGATTAATGATGTGAACAGAGTGTGAGCCTGCAGGAGAAACATTTGCTCTACTTTGTTTAGTCAAGAGCTGGAGAAAAAGTACATTAGACCTGAATTTCTCACACAAACTTGTTTTTATATCTTAGTGAGGACACATCATAGACATAATGCATTCCCTATAGCCCCCTACCCTAACCTTAACCAACCTAATTCTAACCATAACCCTAAAACCAGATCTTAACCTGGAAAAAGCCCTTTAACAATGTGAGGACCAGACAAAAGTCCCCGCAGAGATTGTATGTTTCTTAAACCAGATACACACACACACACACACACACGCGTGCGCGCACATACTCTTTACAGCCTAAACTCCATATGAGAGAAATGTAATGTCTGCACATGAGATGGTTTGTCTCTGTCTTTTAGAGGAAATGCTCTGAGGATTATAAAAGCCCTTTTTTACTTGTTTGAGCTTCAGATAAAACTGATGTCAGAACAAACAAAGTAATGAATTCATTATTTGACACTTGATATGAACAAGGAGTTAACGTGACCAAGCTTGATTTAAAATTTCCACTTTCATATGAATGATGCGTCAGCATCAACTGCACCTGTCACATTCTGCTGAGTCATGTTTATGTCTATTAAGTCATGTGACACTCTACTGAGTCATATGTATGTCTATTAAGTCATGTGACACTCTACTGAGTCATGTGACACTACTGACTAATTGTACAGTCTACTGAGTCATGTTACAGTCTACTGAGTCATGATACAGTCTACTGAGTCATGTTACACTCTACTGGGTCATGTTACAGTCTACTGAGTCATATGTATGTCTATTAAGTCATGTGACACTCTACTGAGTCATGTGACACTACTGACTAATTGTACAGTCTACCGAGTCATGTTTCAGTCTGAAGAGTTAATGGATTGTGAAGGTTAGACACTTTGACACAGTCAAATTTAAGTCTTCATCATGTGACATACAGGATAATGAGTCTCTCACAGAGATCCATTTTTCAGGGTCTTTATTTTATTTGTTCTTGACTCACTGTTTCTAATCTTATTTGTTGAAATTGTTTTCATCTTTTGAATTCCATCAATAAATAAACATGTCAAAGGAATTAAATCACAGAGCCATTGACTGGTGCACCTGCCAAAATGAATAAAGTAATATTTGTCAAAGTAAAACTGCAATTGGAATGCAATTAGCAAATCACAAAGGCTGAACATCCTTCTCCAATATTTAGAGAGGATATCAACAGAAAAAATGAAGCATTGTTGTGTTTTGTTACCTTTCTTCACTGGAAGAAACAGAGTTGTCACCAAATGCTAGAACTTGGTCTTTTAATGTTATAATGTTGCATCACATTTTGAACCTATTACACGATGAATACTGAACTAAAGCTGACTTTATAAAGAATAATTTCACATATCAACTCATGCATGTTTTCAGATGAACCCACCACTGATTGCATTGTCTTGTACAGTTCTAAAAACTGGAGTTGGATATTTTCCCCCAATCATTCAGTCTCCAATCCAATGTTAATTAATGTTAATTAAATGTTTATTAAAACCAGCTGATTTCACTCAGTGTTGATGAAATCTATCAGCTCCATACAACTCTTTTAGCTTTAAGGACAAACCATGTATCGATTTTAAAGTGAGACTCACTGGGTTTAAATATTGTAACATTAATTTTTATCACCATGAAAAACTCTTTGACTTAACCATCTCGAATTAACAGCAGGTTGATGTTCTGCTCCATGAAGCAAGAGAATCTCAACCATGACTCAGCACTGACATCAGCAACATGACAGATGAGTCAAAGTTAATATGAAGCTTTCTCTGAAGCTCAGGGTGAAGAAAGAAAGGTGATGGAGTTGTGATTTCGCTGTTAAATCAAATCTATAAATTAATCTTTAAATGCCAGTGTGAGCACATTTACAGTTCAGTTTTACACTGCAGCTCTAAACTTCTCTTATTGCACGACATGAAGTGCTGTGAATTTAGGCGAGTTAACTGAGATAATAAATGTGATTTGTTTTGCCTCTTTTCACGTCTACACTGCACTTCTTTAAGTGGCAGAGTAAGAGGAATGACCTCTCATAAAATCCTAATTAAGGTAATGTGTGAATGAGCAGCAGAGCCTGGTGGAGGCTGATGATGATAAATGTGTGTTCGCCCAAAGAGCAGCTGAAGGTGAAAGTTGTTCAGGAGTTCAGGAAGCTCACTATGCCTTGATATTCCACAGACGTTGAAGAAAACATAAGAAAATTAGAGTTAAAAAAAAAGTAATGAGATGGTTTGTTTTGCAGCTGGTCACCGTCTGAGGAGAAAAAAAAGGGACAATGCCAAGCATGTGATGAGATTTGGTGGAATATACTCAAGCAGCCACTTTGACAATTCATTCCTTTAAAGTCCAAACAAATGTTTCCTTTTGGGTTAAAGAAAGACAATTGTTTCTGACATTTGAGAAACAGTTTCTCATGGAACATCTTGTCTCCTCATATTGAGGCTGTGAAAAGGAATGACTTTCAGAGAATAGTGTGCTGTAATTTGAAAATCCCAAACATGTCTCACTGCAAAAGCCTGAAGCAGAAGAGTGTGTGGCTCTATCGGGTTTATTTCCTCTTACATCCTGGAATGTGCATTTTCTTCTTTCTCTTGAAAGAGCTGAACCGAGGCATTGGTCATTTATCACAAAGCTGTGATTCCAGTCTGGCCTATTTAGTCCAGCCCAGGTTTCAGAGCAGATTCATCAGCAGCCATGTTCATTCAGAAGTCATGGTTAGGGAATATAATCTCTTATCTGTGTCATCCACGTCATTATCTTTCCAGATTTGAGTTGTTTGATGGACACACATGTGACTCTTACCTTGAATCACTCTGATGCTGAGCAGCTCAATGAGCTTACACTCATACTGGAATCAAAGCTCTCATTGTTTATTTATTCAATAGCGTTCTAATCCAGGGTGAGGAGTCCAAAAGATCTGTCATGACTTAACATAACCTATATTATTTAATATATTTATCAGAGAGGAGTGGAAACTTAAATAACAACAAGAAGAAGAAAAGGACAGCTTTTGTCTTTGGGTCAACACAAACAGAGACAAACAACCATTCATTCTTACACTCACTTTACAGTAAACAGTTAAACCTAATCCACAATCTGCATGTTTGTGGACTGTGGGAGGAGCCAAAAAACTCCAATGGTTCAACTGTATACAATATACAAATCATGTATTGCACAGCACATATTTAAAAATGTCTCTGCAGTATATATGTGTGTGTGTGTGTGTGTGTGTGTGTGTGTCCAGATCTGGTTGTCTTACAGAAGACATGATGCCACTTTTCGTGTCTGATACCAATATCAGTCCCATGAAGGAAAAATGAACAGCCCACAACTCAGGTAAAATGCTGTTGCTGATTTTTATTTACATGTTTACAGTGAATGTACAGTATAGGATTTTTTCAATGTATTGGGTTTTACATTTTCGGTCTGATCCAGTGATTTTTTTTAATTATTATTATTACTATTCAGTCATTGTTTTCCACTCAGAGCCAAAAGAAGCAGCAGCCACTAAAGATCATTGTTTGACTGAAACAAACTGCTGTCATCCTCCGTGTTCTTCCTTCACTCCCCCGTCTGTGTTCACTTCTAATTAACTTGAGATTTTGCTTGGCTGAGTTTCAAAAGGCCATTGGAGAAAACACCATCACTTGGCTGTGAGTCATTCAATCTTTCATCTGAATTATGGGTTTTTAAAAGTCAAAGCATGATGGGATTGCCAAATGGTGGATAAAATGCAACAATGCAACAATTATGTGAAAAATTGAAATTTCTGAGATGAGAGTTCACAGCTGTCAGGATCATTAACGAGCAGAGTGTCAAAGCTGTGTGTGCATTTCTCTAAATAATGGTAACAAATATAAATGCACAGTGATGTTCATTTACTTGCTATGCCATATCAAAAAAAGTTAACTGTACAAAATAACTACATAACAACTATTCTATATAGATAGATGTTAATTAAATAAAATTAAATATGAACAAATAACTGTCTTTATTCCAACATATGTCTAACTTTTTACACAAACAGACCAAAATGACTGGTTTGATTTTATTTTGTCTTGTTTTCTCTTTATTTGACTCTTCTTTTTGCTGTGTTTATGTTTGTAATTTTACATTTTTTACACACTGAACTGGTGAATAAAGGTTAAAGTTTAATCAACTGCATGTCGCATGGATTAGTAAGTTATCTTATGGTTAGTGTTACCTACATGTATATGTTTATTTAAACTTGTGTCCAGCCTGTGGTTGTACATGTTTGCATGAAAGTGACTTAGTTTGTGAAGTTGCGGAAAAACTCAGATAAAGTCTTGACCATGTATTAATGAGCTTTTCAGTCATGAGCTGCTGGACTGATTAAACTGTGGAAGGGTAAGAAAGAGAAAGGAGGAAATGTAAGTCTGTTGAGCCTCAAACAACAAATGACTCAAGGACGTATTGCAAAGAAAGAGTGAAAGTGAAAAATGAGTGAAATCCTTCTGTTTGTCAGCAGCAGTTTTTTTCCCTCATCACTGCAGATGTTTTGGGTTGTTGTAGCTCAGCCGGAGCTAATTCTGTGAACAGTGATGGCTGAGCCGGACTCGGCTGGTGTGAGCGAGTCAATCACATTATTAATCACTCGTAGGCTTTTTCTCCACTGGCATGTCAGAGCCGTCAGCTGTGGAAAAGCATGAATATTAAACCTGTGCCTGGGTATTTTTATACTGACATTCACAAAGTGTGTCTGGGAAGCACACGGTGACAGCAGGAGGAGGACAGGCCAATTTACCTGCACAGCACATCATCATAACACACAGTAAAATATTTAAAGAATTATTAAAGACAGAAAAAAAATCATATAAGATGAGAAGATGTGTTTAAAAGAAACACTGAAATACCTTATATAATATTTAACAACATTTATAATAACAGCAAAATAACTAAAAACTACAAATGATATGTAAGACAGGAATAATCTAGTGAGATTATGAAGTAAAATCATTGCTGAACAGTGTTAAAAATTTGACTATTTTTTTTATCACTGGGTTTTTCATTAGGGCCAGTGATAATGTATGGAAACATATTAAACAGAATTGTCATATATTAATGTACTGAGCAAACACACTTAGGGATATAATTCATGTAATTGTTTGTGAAATGTTTGTCACAAATGTTTCATATTGTCTGTCCATAAGTTTCCAATGAAAATGAACATGGTTCTTTAAATAGATCCTAAACCTCTGCCACTAGGGGTCATGAGTTTAATGACAACAGGAAGCAGTGTGGCATCATGGGAATTGTTGTTGTATTGAAGTCACGTTGGTTTGACCTGGAAGTTAAAACAGAGAAGGTAAAAAGGAAAATGTCACTGGAAGACAAACTTTACCTGGAACATACATTTTTTGGAGATACTGGAAATGTTTTGCTAATGTGAGTACACTTGTCATCTAAATATATGTGTTGTTGTTTTACCTGATGTGTGTGGGATATTAGCCTTGTGTTTTGCTGATGTTGCTGTTGTTTTACATGATGTGTGAATGGTAGAGTGTGTTGACCTTATGGGACGTTGCTGGTTTGTTATATTGCAGATTTGTGTGACTTCATTATTTTCCCATCTCACGTTTTAGCCAAACTTAAGCCATAAAAAATCCAAACAGATCAAGTCAGATTTTTGTCTTCAAACTCAACATGACTTTTTTACTCATTATAAACTGCAGTGACTTTGTTCTTCACTACACCACGATGAAGGTCTATTAATACTAAGAGGAAAGGTTGTAGGTCTGTTTCGTTGTACCATGTGTAATATTAGCCGCTGTTTCCAGCTGTTTAATGAGCTGCTGTTTCCTGCTGCTTTAACTGCTGTTTTCTTTTCTTTTCTTTTCTTTTTCTTTCTTCTGATATATTTGCACTATGACTCTCACTGTTTTTAATTGTTGTGACTGAGGATATTCATGGTTGTGTATGTTACATGCTCATAATCTGCTGCATAATCTGACATGCTGTTGGTGCACACAGTGTTATGTGTAAATAATATCTTTGTCACAGAATATCTCTGGAAACTCATCTAAGGACAGATACTGTCATTCATATTTTTATCACAGCTATAAACCAACAGTTTTTGATTTGAGTACATGAGTTTATGTGACAGCCTGCTTTATTATTCTTTACCTACTTTTTCAGATAAACTACTGAGCTGTTGTTTACTCTGTTGTTTATCTGCTGCTGGTTAACAAGCTACACCATCACTTCATGTTCTTTCTTGAAAGCCATGTTTGTTCTTGTTTTAATGTGGTTGTTTGTCTGCTGTTGGATAACAGCTGATGAATGTGTTTGTTCTCTGAAATGTTTGTTGGGGGCGTGGCCACAGGGCAGCTCATCCCAACACACACATTTGTCTGAGTATTTGTTTTGGGCTTTGAATATGTTCAGACTTCTCTGCTGTTGCGTGTGTGTGTGTGTGTGTGTGCAGAGATAAGGTCAGAACTAAATGTCTCATATTTACTCTTTTTCTTCACTAAATATAAATCAGTTCCATGTGAGTTTGCAAACTGAAGCAAACTCCTGTCTAGTTTTGTGACTTTGTAATTAAGGTATTGTCAGCTCACTCCTGCCTGGAGCATGATTAAGTGACATTCTGTAATTGTTTTCTGGATATGCTCCTCCTATGATTTCCCACTTTACTTCCACATTTGTTTTGTCACAGTTCATTAAATATTTACTGAAATTAGTGCAGAACAAGCCAGTGGAGCTGCTGCTGATGGAACTGCACTATTGTTGTGTCGTGTGTGGTGTAGACATTGTTTTTGTCTCTAGTGTTTTACATGAATCAGGAAGAGACAATGAGGTGGAAAAAACTGACAGAAGAGAGAGGGAGATGAGACTGAGGTAAGCTGCTTTTTTTTAAAATGAGGGAGGAAGTAGTTGTTGTTTGGCCTGATGATATGACTCTGCCACCATCCATGGTCAACAGATGGAGAAGCTGCTGTTGCTTTGACAAAGCTTATGTCTTCAAACATGCTTAGTCTCAGAGTCATAAAAACATGATGTTGTCATGAAACTGTCCTCTGTGTCCTGTACAAAGGAAATGTCCACATGTGACAAAACCAGTCCAAAACAAAAATCCCGTGTTTAAACTCCATTGGTTCAACAACATAACCCGTAACTGTCAAATGTGTTGTGACGTCAACAAAGATAAAAGATAAATGTGAATCAGGTCAATTGAAACAGATGGAGTAAATAAAGGATAAGGTTTAGAAATCACATGACAAGAACATTAGTGGAAACTGTGGACCAGAAGATGAATGTGTGAACTGATGAGGAAACACTCTTTCATTTAGTGACAGAAGCTGTGACAGTTACTACAGTAACAGAAACAACAGCATGTATCAAAATATCTTTATTTATATCATCAGGTTGAGACGTCTTATTCTTCTGTGGTGACCCGGACTTTATGTCTGTAAATACATAAAGTAATATTCCTGTAACATCAGTGAATGGATGCACAGGATACACATACAGTACATGTAAATTTTCTTTTACAGTCATACTGTTGCATTACAAACTCCATTTATGAGTAATGTACAGATGTGAGAGACCGTTCACTCTTAACATACAGTGTAAAGATTATTATTGGTAGATTCCCCGTCCTTCCATGTCACGTTGCTCTGGTGTTGCAGGCGTTTTAACTGTTGACCTTCACAGCAGAGCTGCACTCTTCCAGCCTTTAGGCTTCCATTGCATACACATTGTATAACAAGCTGTAATTTCTTCTTCTTAGCTACAATTATGTCCATATCCCTCAGCAAGTGCTTCCTCCCATCACCACAGCACTCTCATCTGTCCTCCAGGGCTGAATCGATGAATCAAGACAGAGGATGACAGGTGAAGAGGGCGAGTGTGTGAGATAAACATCAGGGGAAAAACACAGAATGAGAAGTTCATCTTCACAGCACCATATTATTTTATAGCTGCTGCAGAGCAGATTCACCTTTTTTGTCTCGAGGTCTTTCAAGGACACAGGTCATGACACTAAAGGTCACTCATCTGTCAGAACCTCCTGCACTGTGAGATTTATCTTCAGTCTTAGCAGAATTCATAATACCCCTGAAAAAAAAGAGAGTAAACACGGGGGCATTTGTCACAAATGAAAAGATGATAAAAGATTAAATGAACTTTACACAGCCACAGATTTAACATATGATGAGATGCTGTGTTGTTACAGAGTAGAAGTGAAATGATTACTCCAATTATTTGAGTAGCTCTATTACTAAAATTACTAGTGATTGAAATTATCTGTGTTGAGTAATCATTAAATGCACTGTTACATTTCTCACATTCGGGCAGTGTTCTGCAACAATGTTAAGATAAAAATGTTTCAACTCAGTTGGTATCGATAGTTATTGTCAAAAAAATGTTACTTAAAGACAAAGATTTGCTCCTGAGTGAAAATTATAGAAATCAATTAATTGTGGAAAAATGTATTAACATTTTATCAATATATATTATTTTATTGATAATGATAAAAAAAAAAAAACTGTATCGCACTATGTATTGTTTTTGAATCATGGCCCAACATTAGCCTCTTACAGGCTGGTCACCCTGAATGGTTAAAGTCTGAGTTTGGTCTCTCATTTTGACTCTGGTTCTGGTTCTGGTTCTTCTCAGTTTCAGTGGCCTCAGGATTCTGTCTCTGCTGTTTTGTGGATAACATGATTCTATTGGTGTCACTGAACTGCAACTTCCAGCCTGCAAGTTTTCCAGCTACATCACATGTGACTAATATGATCACACACCAGCAGCAGATGTAGCAGACCTTTGTCATGATGGATACAGTAGGTTTTGGTTTGGCGCGCAGTCATGGCTTTTATTTGCTCTTGTTTTCTTTGCTAAATTACTGCAGCTGCTTCTCCTCCTGCAAAACAAGACGATGTGTAATGACTGCTGTTTGTTGCTTGTTTCTATAAGAGTTGATATTTAAGGATGTGTTGTCTTTAAATCTCTCCATGGCTTCGACCCAGATTATACTACAACATTTTAATTGCTCATGAGTCACCAGGTAACTTCAGATCAAAAATGATAGAGACAGAACCTTTCGTTATCAGAGCCTTGAGGTTGTTGAATAATCTGCTGTCTGAGTCTCTTCATTCAAGTCTCAGCCCTTGAAAGCCATTTTAATCAGAGAGCCACTAATTTGTTGTCTACTGATTTATCCTCCACATCAGGGTCAGGGGTCACGGGGGGAGGGGGGGGGGGTTGGTTGTTGGGGGGGGGGGGGGGGGGGGGGGGGGGGTTGGTTGTTGGAGCCAGTCAGCTGACATGGGGCAAAGGCGGGGTCACACCCGACAGTTTATTAGATTTTATTGAGCGGTCTGTTATACTTAATTGAGTTTTATAACATTTTATCTTTTTTTATTGGAATTATACAGGGATTTTTCAAATTCTGTCTTTGTTGAAGCACTTTGTACATTGTTTAGAAAATTGCTCTGTAAATAAAGTGAACTATTATTATTATTGTAGGTTTGGTGGCAGAGAGACAGACAGCTGTGCAATAAATTAACAAAATATGATTATTGAAACCTTAGACAGAAAACTCAGTATTATCTCAGTAAGTATCTCCTCATAAAACACTGATCTATTTTGTCATAAATCAATTCAAACAAGGGCTGAATAAATTATCCACAGACGTTTAATTCTGAAATTGACTCAGCTCAGTGTGATGTAATATTACTGAGGTCCAACTAAATTTGAAGGGTCAGTTTCAGACCAGCTGGCACTTCCTGCTAATGTTCGTCTGAGGAAACATCACGGCTGCATATGGTGTGAGTTTGTGTCTCAGTCCAAAGGTTTCAGGTGCATGTTTTCCACAGAATTAAACCTGCAATTATGTTTAATTAGCATTATTTATCATTATCACGTTTGAATAATCAACATGACTCGTTGACTGAAGCTCAATCAGGTGGCAGGAAGTTAATATTCAGTAATCTTTTTTTTTTTTTTTAACAGTCAAATTTCCTCTTTACATTCAGTGAATCCTTGTGTATTACATGACTACATTTAAATTATGTTATGATTATCACTGCTATTCTCACTACATGTTTAAAAGTTCTGAATGTATGGTTCAATACAATATCTTTTTTTAGGAATAAATGATGAGGGAAGAAATCAAAAAGACACTAAAGGTAAACGGTAAACAGGAAGTTGATGTGACCTTGATGGTGTGTTTGAGTGTGCCCTGGAGACAACACACCGTCCATCATTGTCTTTCAGACCAGTCATTACTCAGCTCTACCTTTACAACATCCTGCGTGTGATTAAAAACTACTTGTAATACTACAAACATTTTCTCTTCAGGTGCAGATGAATATCAAACATAGTTTTCTAAATCAGCTAACAGCTTTTCAACAGGAAGTGAAGGTTAATGAGCGCAGCTCTGTCCTCTATTCACCGGGTTATGATTTGCCACAGGCAAGAGGAAAGAGGAAAAGAGGAAAAAGTTATTATTTAAAAAAGCATCAACACTTTACACTCTGTTGTAAAAGTTTGAAACAATTGTTTTCGTCAAAGGACTGTGTGTGTGTTGCTTTTCCTCACGTAGGTGTGTTTTGTCTCATAAACTAATGATGATCTAACACTTCATGTGTCCTTCACTAGTCGTTTTATCTCTTACAGCAGCTGACATAAAAAAAACCTATTTGTATTTTATTGAAGTACATGTAAGATAAGAAAATATATTTCTGATTTTGTCACTCCCAGCTAACAAAGTGTCACTAAATGAAAATGTGTCACAAACTACTTTGCCAAATGTAGCTGTCGGTGTCTAAATATTAGGTTTCAAATCATTTAAATTTCAGCAAAATTTCTCTGCTTGGAAACGAGATGCAACATTTCCACAAATTTGGTGTCAGTTTCACAACGCACAGACACAGCCCTGCTCTCTGTCTCCATCAGTGGTATTACAGCCTCACAGCAGCAGTATGCTCTTCATCATCTTCTTCCATCCATCATCATCAACCTCTTCTCTGAGATCAGGTTGCCGAGGCAGCAGCTCTAGCGGGCACTCCTTCTATTTCCCTGGCCACATCGTCCAACTCTGACTGTGGGATCATCAGGTGTCCCAGACCATTGAGGAGATATAATCTCTCCACCTAGACCTTGCTCTGTCCCCAGGACTCCTCCCAGTTGGTCGTGCCAGGAACTCCTCTCTAGGGAAGCGCCCTCCCCTGGTGGCATCCTCACCAGATGCTTGAACCACCTCAACTGGCTCCTTTCCACACTAAGGAGCAGCAGACGTGGAGCTCTACTCCGAGTCCCTCCTGAATGACTGAGCTTCTCATTCTGTCTCTAAGTGACACTCAGCTGCTAGTCTGAGAAAACACATAGTATCATCGTTAGGAATTTTAAATAAAGTGTCAGAGCTTTTCAGTGTCTTTTTTGCATTTTTAATTTTTCCCACTAGAACTTGTTTAAAATAATACTTACTTAAAAACTGTGTGAGTAAAGAGTTCACAGTGACCATGATGCTTCCCGGCAAAGTTTGACAATTTGACAAACAATCCAATTAATAATATTAATGTGTACTCTTTAAATACGTATAACCGTTACACTCAGAAGATAAATTGGTGCTCTGGTACTCTTGAATATCCTCACTAATTTGTTGATCATGTTAAGGGTCACAGTGTTTGTAAGAAGCTCCACGTGTCCTTCTGAAGATGGTTTACACTGTGAAACTAACGGCATGGTCAGAGGTTTGGAGCTCATCTGTCCTCGTGTCCTCATGTCCTCATGTCCAGCACTCATGAAGAAGAAACTGGTTACATCAGTTTATGATGGATGAACCCAGAAAACAACTGTCCTCAGTCAAGTCGCTTATTTGCCCTTTGCTAGGTTCAACACCAATGTCTATGTAAGAATCTTCAGAATCAGGATTTTAGGTCATACATACAACATCTGTGTAGTTTGACTCAGACAGATGTTGTATTTTTATCATGACTGTTTGGCAAAACTTCATTTTTCTCTCTCATTCGAGGTCACAGCAACATTTACAGAANNCAGCAGCTGAGAACTGGCTTGTACTCAGACAAAGTACAAAGGGTTGAGCTGAGGCAAAATTAAGAAAAAATGAAAATAACATGGTAACAAGCCAGAAGTTGTGTGTATACCCAAGTCAGAGCTGTGATGAATGAATGAATGAATGACAGTGATGAACTAACCCTAACACTGATGCAGAACTAATCATTCTGTTTCAGTTCACTCGACACACAATCAGAATTTCCTCTGTTAATGTTTTCCTAAATAAAAAGCTTTTACTTTTTTAACGGTCAGTTCACTTAACTACTTCAGATTAGTCTGTTTGGGGGTTTTGGGTTTGTAGAAGACATAAAAATTGGATGATGTTTTATTGAGACTTTTCGACTTTTAGATTTCTCTCATTCCATGTGATGTTTCCTTTTTGCATTTCTTTTTGTCCTCACATACCCTCCTCCTCACCATCTCTTTAAATCTGGCTGCCACTCAACTCTTCTGCTTTTCAAAGGCTGCAGAGCATGAAAGAGAAACTGTGAACATTGGCCAGATTTTAATTCTCTGATCTCTGTCTTATTTCTCTGTTTCTGAGCCAGTTTCCCTGTTTTTGTGTTTCTGGTTCTCTGATAGTCAGCGTTTCACACGCAAATCCAAGAGCCTATGGAAGCATGGAAATATCCAGAACATGAAAATGTCTTCAGGGGTTTTCATACTAATGATGTTGACTGAAATTAGCACCATAGTTTTGTTCATTATGGAAACGTCTTTTAAAAATGAACACATTATAGTAAAAAGAACAGTTGATGGAAGAACAACACAGTGATTCAGTGACTCATCCATTCTCACTGTCAACATGGCTCATTCAGTAAATGTACTAATGTTATTATGTCTCTTCTCAAAGGTTACATTAACATTATTGTAAGACGAGATTTATTTTTTATGGTTGATTCAGAATATTGAGATTGTTTATTTAATGATATACTTAAACATAAATGTTTTATTGTATTCTAACTCAGGAACTATATTGCATAGCACACCTTGTTTTCCAGTGTTTTGGCTGAAAAGGTAAAAAGGTGATGAGGTCAGATCCTGTGGTAGAAATTCTGAGATGGAGATTAAAATGCATCTTTCTGGGATTATTTTTTCTTACTTTCAGAAAATTCTAATGATGATAATCAACAATGGTGATTGATTACTTTTCTCAGGCAGCTGAGGTGAGGTGAAACTGAGACTGAAAGTATTACTGAAGTGTTTTGTTCACACCCGATGGTCGATTTGTGGCTAGAAAAATCAGGAAGTGAATGTAAATAGCTGCAACTTCTTTTTCAAATCATCCAGAGAAAGTGAAGCACCAGAGTTTTCAAACTCTTCAGCTCCAGATAATCAGCAGGTGAGACACGTGAATGACCTTTTAAAAGCTGATTCTAAATTACAGGACATGGTCGTGTGGAGTTGGTGTCTGTGTGGTGGTCAGGAGCCAAGAAATACTTCTTTAGTTTGCCGTTTTCAATGATGGTTACAGACTACTGCCACCTGCTGGTAAGGACAGTCATCTCCACTCGTGTTTGAGTTGGTTGCTCGTCAGCTGTGGTCGATGTGATGAGAGAGAGAGTGAAAAGTTTTCCCTGACTCATTGTATGTGAAGTTATTTGTCGCAGGCCGACCCTCACTTTGTTTAAAGCTCATCACGGAAGATTCTTCGAAACGGTCATTATGTTTCATTTCCAAAAAAGTTTGAACGAAGCAGGTTTGTTTCACAAACAGTTTCTAACCTTAAGATTTTAAAGTGTTCCATATATTGTAATGGAGATCAAACACATATAATAAACAGCAGAATTTATTCAAATATGCTGCTGGTTACTGTCTAAAACCTCGCTCTGCAGGAATTTGGAAATATTGCCTTCTCTTATACTTATCTCCAGCTGTTTCTGCGGGCAGCATGAAAACAGACATCAAACGGCTGTAGAAGCGTTGCGGCCTATCTGTCTGTGTGTTCTGCTACAAGCACAGCCCACACTATCATGGCGAGGTCTATCTGTCAGTGCAGTGAGTGAAGTAACCTGCAGAGGGAAGATAAAGAAAAATGGGTTCAGTTTCCTCCATCTGAGAAAGTGTGCTTGTTAGAGCGGAGAATCCATTCCCGTTTCCCTGGGACCTTTGATCTGGGATTACACAGGAAACTCTGAGATGAGAGTTGTGCGTTTGGCCTGGCAGAGCTGATGATGGAGAAGCCTGAGGTGTCTGCAGCCTCTGAAGTGAAAACTGCTGCTGAAGCTGCTGCCAACCAAGCGTGTGCGCTCATAAGTGGATTATTATATGATTGCCAATTTTTCTTTTTATTTTATTTTATTTTATTTTTTTTTATCAGAGAACAAGAAGAGAAGGGAGTAAAGTCTTGGTTAAAAAAGTGCCCGCAGTAACAGCAAATCCAAGAAGAGGCTCTGTTATCAATTAACCTCAAATCCACTGGAGGAAACATTGTTCATATGATTCTGTAAAAGCAAAATGTCCATTTCTTTTTCAAACTACAACTTTTTACATATTTGTTTCTACAACTAAGAGTTTTGACAAAACCATCTAAAACTTGATGAATGTGTTCAATTTTGCCAAAGTTGTAGCATTTTCCTGACGTTTGCTCATGATTCAGAATTAATAGTCACACTGTGGTTTTTAAAATAGAGAAAATATGACAGCTTCATCAGAACCACATTTCAATAATTATCCAAACTCTTTCTTGTTCTGGACACAGATGATGGTTTTTGTTGTTGTTAATAAGGAAATATGGGCTGCAACTGTGTGCGCAGCTTCTCACACACAAACTACAATAGTCTTATTCAGTTTTATCCAGTGAATGGTTGTCTGTCTCTATGTGGCCCTGTGATGGACTGGCGACCTGTCCAGGGTGTGACCTGCCTCTCGCCCCGTGTCAGCTGGAGTTAGGCACCAGCGCCCCCCGCGACCCTCAGTGGATAAAGCGGTAGAAAGTGAGTGAGTGAGTTTTATTCAGTGCATCTTTTTTGTCTCCATAGTGTCCAAACCTTCGGTTAACTCTCTGTTTTCTCTTACGACTGATAATCTGAGTTGGATAATCATGAATTTGAAGGAATTTTTTTTTCAGATAGAGCGAGAAAATGCCTCTCTGCAGAGGAAACAAAGTCAAACTCATAAATGAACAAATTTACATTGTCACTGAAGATTTGCAACATTAGTTTTGATTAAATGTGTCAACTTTTCTGTGAAATACATCTTTTAATTTTTTTAACAACCAAATACAAACTAAAACAAATACTAAAACAAAAGCAAAAAAAGGAGCATAAAGAAGAATGTTATAAGTTAAAATAAAATAAGGCTGTTTCTTAGAAACATTTCATATTCTTTTAGCATGTCACAGATAAACAGATCAAGATGTCAACATGCTGACTTTAATTATCTTTGTGAATATAATTTGGATATTCTTTGACTATTCATTGACTATTGCATTTTTCACTTCAAACCATTTTTAAAGATGTGGCTGTTGTTGCAGCCTCTCTTTGCCTCAGAGAGCTGCTGTTTGCAAACAAGACGATGCACATGAAGCCGTGTTTTCATAACACGACGACGAATACAGAGCTTTTACAACAACAGTCGTTTAATCCGCTTACGACTCCTTGTTTCATAAACCTTTACCTCATGACTTAATGACAACAGAGGGATCAGAATAATGCTGATGCAGAATAACGAGCTAATATCCACTGCAGGGTTTATGTGTTCATTGATTCAGCTGTTGCCTGCCTCTGTTTCTCTTCCTCGCTCCTCTGTCTTTATTCATGCTGTGGTCTTAACGTTATAAATGGCTTCTGTGGCAGCACTTTGATTAAATTTGTTTCTATGCGATTCATTCCCGCCCTAACTCTGGTCTTGCCGTTCATGTGGCTTGTTTTCTTGATGAATGCCCTCTGTCCTGTCAACACTCATTTGCAAGATCTCTTCTCATAAAGAGAGAGAAGATGCAGTTTCCTCCTCCTGAATCTACACTGCTTTGTAATCCTCTAACCTCTAGCAAAGGTCATTTGGAAGTGACTATATACTTTTGAATTATGATGATAATGCATTTGAGATTAAAAATATAGAAAGAGTGGTGTATCTGAGGAGAGTTGGTACATGGCTTCAGGGTTTGTGAGTATAGAGTGGACATGGCTGATTGGGTTTTGATTGATATCTTTGCTCTTTTCCTACGGGAGCAGAAAGAGGGGTATTTAATACCTATTGCTGCTTCATACAGAGTGAAGTATTGATCGTCCATGCCTCCATCTTGCCTTTGTCACACACCCTCCGGCTCAACGTCTCCCACTGCTCAAATAAGATGTCATCATTTCTCCGTCAACAAGATGCTGGTGTCACCTTTGAAAATGTAGCCGTGTTTGTTTGGATTTGTAAGCTTAAAGGAAAAAAAATATATATTTTTTTATAGTATTAAGAAATCCCCTGATGAGACCAAAACCAACAATGAATTTGTTCTGCTAACAAGTTCTGTCCTGTACAAACACAGAAAATGCTATTAAAAAGACATTAAAGGAAAATAGAGCTACAATGTGTGACATATGTTTTTTTTACTGGAACAACTTCAAACTGCAGTTTTTGTCTCAGTAGAGCAACTTCCTGTCCGAGCAACATCAGTGAAGTTTACTCTGTGTTAACATGACTGTGAGATAATGAGGAAACAAATCTGTGTAATTGTTGTACAATGTTGAGCAGAGGATGAAATTAGTTAGAGGCTATTGTAAATTTAAAATTGTTTTTAAGTAGTGGAATCATCTGTTCACAGCAGCAGAACAAACTTTCCTGTGCAGGTTTTTAAAATGTACAGAAAGTAGTTTTGTGTTTTCCTGTTTGCGTTCATGTCAGAGATAAGTGGTTACTTTGTAAATCAAAACTCCCATTTTTGAACAAAAAACAAAACAAACAGTTGTACTGAGATTTGAGTGTTATTGACTGAATTAATTCATTAATAAAGGCGTTTCCCACTTAGCTAATTACAGCTGTTCACATGTAGCATCTAAAAATATGTGAAATGAACAGAGGAGCGTGAAGGTTGTGCTCCTGTTGTTACTAAGCAACAGAACCTGGGAGCTGCTGACACAAGTGAAGTCATTGCAGCGTCACAGAATTAATTAATATCTTCAACATAAAAAAAAGAATCAAAAGATATGAGCGTCATATTTGCATCACAGCGGCTCGACGTGTGTGTGGAAAATCAACTGGCTGTGTCAGTGAAGATTCATCTGGATGAAAGAGGATTGAAAATACTTCAAATAAATTTCCTGTACTATTGTATTCAAAGAAAGATGGTATCATTTCTTAAACAACAAGCAGTTTTTTGCAGAACTGTACATGTATAAGTAAAGCCCAGTGTAATAATCTGGTCAGTTAGTGTAAGTGACATTGAGTTAGTAGCTAACTAAACACAAACCCTTAATCTGCATCTCAAGGATTTTGATGAGTGAATGGGAAGCGACTGGCTGCAGCTGTTTTCTTCTCACACAGCTGACGACCATCATCAGCCTGGAGGTTATAAACACAGGTCACACTTTCCTCACTTCAGTTGGATTTTTGTCTCCAGAAAACTGACACCTTCAGTTGACTCTGTCTTAAGTGTTTTAAATGGAAATCTGACTTCAGAGTGTGTTTAAAGTCTATTTTTTTTTCTTTTGGACATTATTTTTACTTTCCTCTCTCCTACGACTCCAGCTTCAATTTTGGTTCTGGGTCCAGTTTAAGAGTCTTGTGAATCTGTGGATTCGGAAAGTTGAATTGATTCTTTCTTGTGTAATGCGGTGCTTTGTTATTTTCCTAAAATGTGACTTATTAACTTCAGCTTTCTGTGGACATGTAGGTGTAGCATAACCTGTCACTGTAGAAAGATATAAGATTAGTGGAAACACAAAAAAACACAATTTTTTTGTTTGCATTTAAACTTCAGAGCTTGAGTTTGCTTAATTTTGTTCCTTAGCCAGATTAGACTATAGATTATAAATGCACACACACACACACAAGTTTGTGCTTCTATCATAGTGAGGACCCTCATGGACATAATACATTCTCTAGCCCCTTACCCTAACCTTAACCATCACAACTAGATGCCTAACCCTAACCCTAACCTAAACCCAATTCTAACCCTAACTTTAACTCAGTTCTTAACACTGAAAAAGCCATTTAGAGAAGTGAGGACCAGACAAAATGTCCTCACTCTGTAGGCGTTATACGATTTTTGGTCCTCACTCTGCAGCAAGTACAAGAACACACACACATATATACACTACCAGTCAAAGGTCTGGAGACATTTTCTCATTTAATTCATATAATGTGTTAAACAGTATGGACTCAGCTCTCACTCTGAGCCAGAAACATGTGGTTTTTATTGTTTTCTTTTCTCCTCCCTCACAGACACAAATTCAGACATGCTCTGCTCTTTTGATGGTTGTCATGGTGATTGACAGTTTTGAGCAATTGACATTGATTGTTACAAAAGACGGCTCTAAAGGAAGAGTGGGGAAAAAAAGTTATTTATCTTGATTTAGTCTGTGAGCAAAGCTATGACAGCTGTAAAGGATTTAACTATGTATATTCATGTTCATTTCAGTATGTGCATAAGTGTATAACAATGTTAACAGTGCATTAATAGAATCTGACAACATCCTCTCTATTCTGAGCATCAAATCAGCTTTGAGATTCCTGGTGCAACAAACTTCTGGCAAAGAAAGGAAAGTGTGGGATGAAGAAAAGATCATGACAACAAAAACCTTTCAGTCAGTTGGAAAATAAAAGATACAGAGAAGCATGACGTTTCCTCCAGCACCATGGCAACCAGCAGAGACAATGTCATTACATCTTACTCAAACACAAATCCAATGTACTCAGCAAAGAGGCAATTCTCTGGTTGGCCTGCTTTAATGTTCCCGTTAGACCGATAAAGAATTCACAAACCTGACGTGAGACATAACACGTTTGACGAACCACACGAGGGTGAAATGATGAACGAAACAGATAAACATGTGTTTGTGGCCGTGAGACTTAAACTTGCTGAGCAGGAAACATCTACAAAACAACAGTGTGTTTTCATTTCTCTACAAAGGAAAACTGCTCGGTCTGCTGCCGAGTGAAATTACAACTTTTCTGAGAATAAGACAAAGTTGCAGTGATTGACACCTTTTTGCAAAATAAGTAAAGCCACGTTGCTTTTAAAATGCAATTTCCATAATTGTAGCTGTCAGTGTGATGATTAGCCAGTCACAAAAGAGACTACAAATGTGGGAAGACTTGAATAGTTACGTTAAAAGAAGCTAAACACTCTGTGCTGAGCAGAAAAACCACATTTGTTCCTGCTGCTTTTATCATCCAAAACTAAAAATGTCAACCTTTTTTTATTTCCTTTTCGTGGTTTAAATATTCTCTGTCTGTCTTTGCTCATGTGGTAACAGTCAGACTCATAAATGAGACAACAGGAAACAAACATGGCTCCTAGATTAATTAAATATGGCCATGATAGTGGTCATTCTTTACATTTCAGAATCAGAGTTTTAAAAATATAATATTTATTTGTATCGTGTATGCAGATTCAGATGAGACACTAAAACTCAAGTGAAAGGTAGCAGTTGTCAATGTCATTATCGGCAAACCCTTGCTGAGAACCATGTCCAGTGAGAACACTGGACATGGTTAACAATCTGTTAACATATCTGTGTCAAAACATGACAGACGGTACAGTGTAGCAGCAAAGCACTCACCACACAGACCATGTGAACTGAGCCTTCTACATTGTGAAGCAACATGTCCAGTAGGGGGCAGCTAAGAGCTGGGGTTTCTGATGAACGGGAACATTTGCTCCGTCTTTTCATATAAAATCACAAAAAAATTTTTTTATGCAGCTTTCAGACGATGTGTACAAATATAGACAAAACAAACATGTAATGGACAGAGGCTCCTCTCCCTTCCATATATCTAGTGTGAGGTCATCGTGACATGATTCTAATAGATATAACTGATTTGAACTGTAAAGGGCAGCATGACACCCTTCTTTGATAATTGTCCAAATGTCCTCAGAAAACTTGTATTTTCTCAGAAAAGCTATGGTTTATTTTCACTGTGAGATAAAAGTGTTGAGAAGAGTTGAATTTTCACAAAGAATCCATAACTACACCAAGTATGTGGAATAAATCAACAGTTTGTGGTGTGAACTCACAGAGAAACTTAATAATCAACTTGGCATTAGATCAGTTTGTTAATCTGATTAATTTTTAATAATCACCTTCTTTCCAAAAGTGTAGTAAAAAAAGGCAACTGGACTTAGTAGAATTTCTTGAAGACGTTTCGCCTCTCACCCAAGAGGCTTCTTCAGTTCTGTTTGACTGGTGGAGAGTCTGGGACTTATAAACTCTGTCAGGTTCTTGGTCCATGGGGTGTGGTTTGGACAGGAAG
>JAFBJR010004617.1:36118-109349 GCA_016785285.1 Brachirus orientalis
TGCACTGTACAGCATATACCAAGTTGGTTTTCTTGTGGTGAGGTGTTTTGTCCTTGGGGTGAACCAGTTTCTGTCTGAGGGTGTTGTCCGGTTTGAAATGTATTGGAATGTCGTGTTTGTTGAAAATCCTCTTAAGTTTTTCGGACACACCGGCAACGTAGGGGATAACAACATTCTTGCGGGAGAGCTCCTTTTTCTCTTTTGTTGTGTTTGTGTTTGATTTTGAAGATTTTGTGAAGGCCCAGTTGGGATAGCCACACTTCCTGAGTGCATCCCGGATGTGTTCCTGTTCCTTTATCTTGCCTTCTGTCCTGGTGGGAACCCTCATTGCTCGGTGATGAAGGGTCCGAATTACTCCTAACTTTTACCGTTTACTGTTGTAATGGATGGTGAGAGTCAAAAAGGAGGTATTGGTCAGTGTGAGTGGGTTTCCTGTAGACCTCCACATTTAAGCTTCCGTCGGTTTCAATGTGGACTGAACAGTCTAGGAAGGCCAGAAGGTTCCCCTTAGCATCTTCGCGGGTGAACTTGATGTTGTGGTCCACACTGTTTATATGCTCAGTGAAGGGGTCAACCTCCTGTTTCTTGATTTTCACCCATGTGTCATCTACATACCTGAACCAATGGCTTGGAGGGGATCCTTGGAATGTGTTCAGAGTGTTCCTCTCTACTTCTTCCATGTATAAGTTGGCCACTATGGGAGACACAGGTGAGCCCATGGCACAACCATGTTTCTGCCTATAGTAACATTCCCTATATTGGAAGTAGGTGGTGTTAAGGCAGAGGTCCAGCAGCGAACATAACTGTTCCGGAGAAAGGTTGGTCCGCTCATGTAACATGTGGTCTTGCACCAGTCTCCTCCTTACAGTTTCCACAGCTTCTGTGGTGGGAATGCAAGTGAAGAGGGAGGTGACATCATAGGAAACCAGGGTTTAATCTGCCTCGAGTCTCAAATCCTTGATCTTTTCAGCAAGATCCACCTTCTTTGTACCACTGTGGATTAGTTATATCCACAATATGTTGCAAACATTATACAGAAGCCTCACTAATAAGAAAAAAAAACTCATGACTAATTAACTGATTTTGGAGGTATTAACAAGAATTACCATTTCAAATAAAAGATTTCTGGTTTAGAAATTAGCAACAAGTGGAGAAAATTGATTTTGATGTTTCTTAATGTGCCCTATATTTCAGAAGCAGATAAAGTAGCTGTCTGATGCAGGAACATTAAGTAAAACAAGTTAAAGAACAGATATTAAGCAGTAAGTGGTGTCAGACAGGCAAACTCCACTGACAGTGCATTGAATATTGAGGCTCTAAAAAGCTTTTTGTTACTTTGACACAGACTTCAGTCTCAGCTGCTTTGATTCAGGGACATTAATAGATGTTGATGTCACTGTCTTGTATGAGTTAAACAACACTGATTTATGGAGCTAAAACTAAAGCCTTAGTCTAATCATAATAACAGTTTACATTGGATCATGTACATATCACTGTAAATACGATTCACCATTTTCTGTTGTTATCCATGGATTCATGAGCTGTAGAAGGGTAAAGGATCTGTGTCTGGAAGGCAAAACCTTTTTTAATGATCAGTGGAACTGTTCCTTCTTTTTTTCATAATCCTCTAGAGATAATTATTTTGTAAAATCCTTACAATGATCCATTTGGAATAATAAGTCTCTGCATTTAATCCCTCAGTGAAGGTGAAGACAAATAAAACAATAATATGAATAACAGTAAATGTTTTATTAACTTTGATTTTTCTCTCAGTGTCCTTTATACTAAAATAAAGCACATTTCATGCAGTATATATTTGTATATAATGTATGAGCAATTGCTGTAAAGGACTGTTAAAAGTAAAATGAAAAATTAAAATCTCACATTTTTGTGCTACTGTAAGTGCTACTTGGCTATGGTGTGAAAATGTATGCATTAAAATAGTTGGCAAATATCCATGTAATCATGGATATTTGATGTGTGGTTGCAATTTAATTCCCCGGCTGCTCGTCTGTGGCTTGGTGCCTTCATCCAGAATATGCCACATGAACATTTGCTGCCCAAAACACAAAATGACAGTTGTAATGTTTCTGTGTTTGTACAGAGAACCAGTAACAGACAGCTGTTCTGTTCAGCGTGCATGAAATGGAGTGAAAAATAAAAGTGTGTGAGGGCGACGACAGATGGGACTCTAACAAAAACAGAGACAAAGAATGGACATCCAAAAAAGTTAATCAGGTTTTAAAACAATGCAGCACAAAATGGTCGACAAAAAGAGTGAGCTGGTCAATCACTGATCAGTAAAACTTTAGTGTTTATGTTGCAATGATAGTTATCTTCATGTGATAATCTGCAGATATAAAATCATAATGACCTGAAAGCTGTAGTATCATAAAGTCTGTATAACTGAAAACATAAGTTTTACTTAAACTTTGCACCATGAAATTATTTCATTTCCTCAAATGAACCTGTGCCTTTAATTATAACAATAATGCTAATCCTTATATATATCGAACAAACACCAACAACAATTAAAAAATTTGTGACCTAATTTCCATCAGTCCATCCTTTTTTTTTTTCTACCACTAACAGGTCGCCAGTCCATCACAGGGACAAATGTAGAGACAAACAACCGTCCAGTCTCACCTTTACAGTGTTCAATTTGCCCAATCTCTTTTGACTGTGGGAGGAAACAGGAGAACCTGGAGAAAACCCACTCACACACAGGGAGAACATGCTAACTCCATGCAGAAAGGCCCTTGTTCCGACCGGGTCAAAAACCCAGGTCTTCTTGCTGCAAAGGCAAGAGTGCTAACCACTAAACCTAATCCCAATCTGGATGTAAAAGGAATCGAGAACCGACCCTCACACAGAGAGAGAACGTGTAAACTCCACAGAAAGACCCTCAGTTGAACTTGGATCTGAACTGGTGACCTCCTCGCTGTGATGCAACAATGCTAGCCACTGCACCAGAGTAGTTATTAAAAATTACAATATATTAGCTATGGTACGAAAATAATTAAACCTAATTAAAAGCTGCAATAAGAAAAGGTTGTGTTTCTTTCTTAAAAGGGGTCCATGAAGCCTCACCACTGCTCTTGTTGCAAACCTCGTGAATTACATAATAATACTAACCAAAGAGAACCATATGTGACAGCATGGTACTGTAATCCTCTCCATTTCTCCAGCAGCTGCAGTGCAGCCATGATTGTTTTCCAGTGACTCAGCTGCTGTTTGTCTCTGTCAGTAAAGACTCGCTATTGACCACAGAACAGGACAGGATTCCAAGGCTGCTGCTCACCATCTGTATTAGTCTGCTGAAATAAGCAGCCAGGCCAGTGAGGTCAGGCCATCAACACGAGGAGAGCAGGGCGGACACTGAGGTGCACCCCTCAGAGAGTGAAGAAATCAAGGTCTAATGTGGTGCTAGTGTCTCCAGGCCAAAGACGTGTGGCAGTCAGAGAGTGATTGGTTTGCTCAGACAATCATACATCACTTTTCACCTGTATCAAACCAATTGGCTGTCCTTCCATGGACAGCTGCTCCCTCGCACACTCTTTGACACTTTGATGGATAATGGCATAGACAAGGCCTCCATGTGGTAGATACAACACAGGTTTAGACCATGTAATCCTAAATCCATTCTTCAGCTCTCACCAAATGATTTTAAATAATGTGTTATATTTACACAGGAAAATCCACACACTGACCAGTGAGAAGAAAGTAGCAGACACACTGTGTAATCCTTCAAATCCACTCTGCAGGGAATTTTCCACAACTGTCAAGTGGGAGATTATTCTTATCACTTCCAACTTTACAAAGATAGCAGCTGGTTTGTCGTAATGATGGCTATTTTCTGATGATAGTCTAGTTCTAACGTGAAACCTGCAGCTGATAATGTTATTTCAGACTTGAACACACAGCTGCTTCTGTTTTCAGGTCACACAGCAAAGATAAGAGGACAAAGAGGCTATTTTTCCATTTAAATACACACTTTCTGTTCAGTGAAGTCAGCATTTGTGAAAACTTAACTAGGAATTTACAGAGTGAATTAAAGAGGTGGTGTCATAAAATGGACTAATTTAAAATTAGATATGTTCATGTAAATGAAGGAATAACTGAGACAGTGAAAGGAAAGAATAGATTAGTATGACATTAATGTGGTGTGATATTTGAATGACAGTTTCATAAATGAGTCATTCAAACAGAGAGAAAAACACAAGAATCTGAAGAGAAAATAATCAAAATGAGTAATGTTGATGTTCTTTTTCACAAGATTCTAGTATGTTTCCCACTAACTTTGCAGATGAGTAGAAAGTTACTTCATCAGCTACAAATCTGAAATTCAGTTTCATCTTTGTTAAAAAATCCTTCAAACATGTTACATTTCATCAAAGTCAGTTCTTTCATTATATAACTTTAAAAATGTGTTGTTGTTGTTGTTGTTGTTATGATTATGTATTTATTAGTTTGTTTAGCCAGTTCTTGTCAGCAAATTCTTCCCCACTGACACATGTAAGAGACTCGGGTTGGTAATAGTTAGTTAAGTTAGTTATTTCAAGAGCAAAACAAATATAATGAATATTAAAGATTTAGTTTTATCATTTAGATTGTCAATTGTCAAGAAGAATAGCTATACATTTACACAACAAATCCACTTTATTATTGAAACCAAATTGAAGTTTAATAAGTTTGCAATGTCCTTGTGTTGAACAACTGACTCAGTGTTTTTGCATGTTTCCATGTTCACATCACCTCATCGAGTTTTCAGCAGTACCACCATCTTGGTTTCACACCCTGGTCACGTCATGCCTGGACTGTAACTCACTACCTGACAAATCCATCCAAAACTCTGCAGCATATAAACTCTGCATCATCACTGGACCCTTGTCCATTAACCATATAACACCTGTTGTCCAGCGTCTCCACTGGCTCCCTGTTCAACATCACATACAAGATTCTGCTCCTCACTTTTAAGGTCATCAACAACCTCGATGACCTCCTCCTCCTCCTCCTCCTCCACATTAACACACGTGTCCGTTCCCTCAGGTCTAATTCGTCTCTCCACCTGCCCGTTTGACCACCATGTGGCGAGGAGCCTTCAGCCTCTGGATCACCTTAACTCTGATTCTCTCTCCATCTTCTGATCCCAGCTCAAAACTCACCTCTTCAGACAGACTTTCTCACTGTCATAGACTTGGGTTTAATTCATATACTGTACTTTATATTCTCATCTTTAACATGTTGGTGTGTTTTTCTATTTGATTTTTTTTTTTTATTCATATTTTATGTTATTTTTTCAGTCAGTCTTTTGATTCTGTTTTGGTCTCCACCATCTCATTAGAGAATTGTGCCTTTAACTGAATTTATTGGATGCTAACAGGTAGCAGTTTGTGGATTTACCGTGTGAAGCTGCTGAGATGAAGCGAATGGTCAGTTTCTTTGGTGTGAATGATGTAGCGTGGACACACTAAATGAAAATGAATGATTACAGAAAGTGTGTCGGTGTTTGTGTGTAACGTGAGTGTTGTGTCACAAAGGTGGGCTGTTTCATTTAACCCTTACCTGTGCCATAAACAGGTCGACTCTCTGGGGAAGTGATTATTCTCTCGCCTGGTTAATGGTCCATTTTGACAGCACTTAATGAGAATTAATGACCAGCGTTAGGACACTTTGCACACAAACAGTGAGGCTGTTCCCTTCACTACAGTACAGTTATTACCATTGTTTAAAGGTTTTTAGCATCAGGAAGGAAGGAAATGATCTTTACTGGAAAACTAAAATGCATCATGAACATTCAGTGCTCCCTGTGAGGAGTTTAGTTTTCCCTTTTCTCTCAGTGGAGTCATGAACATGTTTAAATGCTGTCTCTTGTTTAATGTGAGGTGAAAAACAATATAAGGACATTTACTACACTTCATTAAGTTTCCATTATGTTTTGCTGTGGGTGATCAGCTGAAGTGAGTGATCAGATTTGCCTGTTTCTGTCAGTGATGCACAGACGACACCACAACATGATTAAGAGGTCATTTGGTTAATTGCACGATTTTTTCAGTGTGTCGTTTTCCTGAAAATGAAAAAAGGTGCCAGCGGCAAAGTAATTCATGAAAACAAGCTGAACTAGATTGCTTTTAGCCCCATGTATTTTTTTTGTTCTGTCCTCAGTCTGTATGTAAATGATTATTAATGAACATGAAAAAAACGATGTGCATTAATGTGTGTCAGAGAGAGAGAGACAGAGAGAGAGACACAGAGAGAGAGAGACAGAGAGAGACAGAGACTACTGTGAGAACACTGACATGGTCTTTGGCAGCCGGTCAAGCGTCTGACCACCTGAGCGAAGGCCGCAGACGCTGCAGGTTCATATACAACTGTGACGTTTGTGTGATAAAGCAAAGACAGTGATGTTATTAAAGTGACTGTCCACGTTGGCGTGTGCGTGACATGGTTGAGGCCGAGGCAGGAGCTCACATCATCTTCATCTCATGTGATTCAGAACCTGTACACCGTGCTGTTCACACACTCTGCCCTTCTGTCCGACCTCCAGCCTTTATTCTCATCTCCTCCTCTGACACTTCTATCCATTTATTCATCCTCCCTCCATCTTCCCCCCCCCCCCCCCCCCCCCCCCCCCCCCCCCCCCCCCCCCCCTCTGTCTCTGTGTAGCAACACCGCCCTCTCTGGCACTGACATCATTTTTCTGCTGCTCTCATTTGACGATGGATTCTCCTCCATTTTTCCCCTTGAGTGTCTTTAAAATCTGCAGAGCAGCAGAGTAATGAAGCCAGACTGCCATCTACTGCCCGCTGGGATTTCCTCCCTGTGAGTGCGTGTGTGTGCGTGTGTGTGCGTGTGTGTGTGTGTGTGTGCGTGTGTGTGTGTGTGTGTGTGTGTGTGTGTGTCACTGCCATGGCCTGCTGCAGCACACATAGAAACGTTACCATCTGCTGTGGCTGCAAATTCAATTAACTGCTTAGTTTCACTTCTGCTTCTTTTTTCTGCAACTTTTTTTTCTTCTCACTGTCTGAAATTTGAATTTGCCTGAATTTGTCTCTGAAATTCAATATTGTGCTTATAATGCAAATTCTTATTTGCACACATCAGCTCACACAGAAAACAACACAGAAGACTGTGTTGAAGTGGAAGTGTTTCAGTGTAGATCCCTGTTACATACTGTACATTATGTCTTCAATTCCATATGAATATTTATTGATTTTCTTTATATAATGTCTTACAAACCTAAGCAAATGTATTGCTTAATATACAAGACAAAACTAACTAAATGTGATGTTACATTTGTCATCAGTTTGTGTTTGACACTAGTTACTAGTTGAGGCTGAAGTAAGCAGGGCATGTTATCAATCAATAATTCTATGATAACCAGAATGTAAATTCATTGATCTGAGAGAGAACAAAGTTTCTGCTTCTCCTCTAAACAACAGAGACAGCGTCTCCTACTGGCTGTTCTTTAAAGCTGATTCAATGTCATGTAATAATTTAGAGTTTCATAAACAGTGTACTATGTTTACATACATGCAGCCACAGTCTGTGGATCAAATGAAGAGAATTACACAGAGCGTGGAACAAAGGATCATCTTAATCTTTCATTTTCTCAGGCTTTATTGAAGAACAAGAGATTAGTTCTTTCTTATACTGTATCTCATGCTGTTGTTGTTTAAACACTGCATTTCCATTGATGTGATTCAACAGAGTTGCTGTTTTTGTTTTTCTGTGAGTGTAGAAGAATTTATGTTCACAGAACTGAATGAGTCTGAGACAAATTTCCCTCCTGAGAAAATAAAGTGTATTGAACCATATTTTGATGTTAAAGTTGATTGTTGACTGACTGTCATTAAATCCAGCTTTAATTTAGATGTCATTGTTTATTTTTGACTTCTGCTGTGTGTTGTAATCACTGGGTGTGGCCAACATCATCATCATCATCAGTTTATCAGACAGAGCAGAGTAAATGCTGGTGCTTCTGTCATGTCACTGTAGGATGATGGAGTACAAACTGGCATCAAACCAAGGAGCATCAATCAATTCTTCATATTGTTTCTTGCTGATAAATGAGATTTCAGATGCATAATCAATTGGCTTCTCTCCCCATTTATGCCACAGGATTATTTCACAGTGGCTGCCAATCAATTTTGCTGTAAATTCTTCAGGATAGTTGGAACTATTAATAAATGTCAAGCTCTCACACAAGTTTTAAGCCTCAGAACAATGTCTGGCGTTCATTTCTTCAACAAATGCTGCATTCTCCAAAGAAACTTTTGATGCATTACTTTGACATATAGGTTTTCACTGGGTTGTTCATCTTGCAGCACAAAGATAAAGTGCAGTTTCTGATGGTGGAGTTACACCTGAAAGCTCTAAGGTCAGTCTGCACAATAGAGCAACACAACAGTCGTGCTTTTCCTTCACTCTGTTTCTCTTTTTATTTAAAAATAAAAAATAAAAACACTCTCAGTCTTCAGCCCACACACACACCGAGGAAAGTGATTCAGCCATTTAATAGAAAAGTCAAGGTGCCTCTTGTGAGTTGAGTCTGATTTTAAATTGTTGCCATGGAGCTGCTGCTGCTGCTGGTTCACAAAAAACATTAGGGTTATTTCTCTCCTGGTTGCAGCATTGTAAATTCAGCAAACTGGACAGGATATTATTATTAACATGCCTCTCATTCAGTATCTGCTCTGATATAATGTCGATGTTATCATTAAAAGCAGCAGTAAAGAACAATATTGATTCTCACACATAAATATGCATTTAAACTACATTTTTTGAAAATTGCTGATAAATATTTGATACATGTTAATGTGAACCAGATTATTATTATTTATATTATATATAAAATGTGGATATTTTTGTTGTTTTTTTTATATTGGATATTTTTGTTGTTCGTCTGAGTTCTGACACATGATGTAAAGTAGATACTTAAAGATGTCTCTTATTGGAAGATGGAGGACAGAACTGTGTTCATGGTGTATCAGACTGAAATGAGGACAGTGAAGGCACACCTGTCCTGTAACAAGGGTTATTATTAAACGTATTCTAACTTTTTCTGTTTGTTGTTGAAACTGGTCACACTGAGTTCACTGGGCTTATCGAAGCTAAAACATCCTGCTGCTGCTGCTGCTGCTGTTGCTGTTGTTGAGAGACTGAACTATATACCGTAATGAGCCTAATGTAAAACACAACGTTAGTAGTAGCTGCAGAACCGACTGCAGGATCATTATTGTTTCATTTTGCAGGTAGATGCTGGATTCCTCGCAGCTTTGCTTTTATATTTTCCTATTTCAGCACTCTAACCTCACTGTGGATTTGAATTATTAACTGTTCCCACTCTTGTTTTCTGTGTGAGGCCTGTGATTGTGCTTATATTTGCAATTATGTCGGTAATAAAAACAGAGACTTGTGTTTTTCTCACCTGAGAGAATCCACTTTTTATTCATGTAGCATTTAGATTTTAATGTAGTTAAACAGTCCATTCAACAAACATGCATTTTTATAGCAGATGTGCCATGGGCTTTTTTTTCTGTGAATCATTCAAATGCATTATGATGCCAGCAATTCACGGTTATAGAGTCCATTTGTATTCATGAGAAAATAATGTATATTTACTTTGGATAGAGTGTTATTTTTTCTGTGAATGCTTTAGCTTAACTCGACGTGATCCTTCTAATGCATTAGAACCAGAAAATAGAAGCTTTTCCATAAATGTTTTATAATTATTCTTTTGAATTGGATAGTTACTGTAGTTATTTGTTGCTTCTCTCACATTTATGTGGTATGTTATATACAGTATAAACAAATAACCGTCCATTATTTCCTCCCCGATTATTTGTTAAACATATAATATTAATGTGGCTCATTGTGTGTTTCAGTCAACATGATTCAATATGTGAATTTATTAACCAGATGTGTGAACAGAAAAGACAGATTTAAGTATTTTAACTTCACTGTAACGCTTCAGGAAAACAGTCATTATTAAAGCTGCAGTTAGAGACACAGAGATGAGGCTGGAGACAAGGATGAGGAGGAGGATGAAGATGAGGTCATCAGGATGGCAACAGGTCAACAAAAGAGACAATGAAGTCAATCCTGTTAATAACAAGACAATAAACAGGAGGGTGACATGTGCAGATTATCATTTCATATTATTATTGGGATTATCAGACCTTCAAATACCAAAAATCAAGACCTATAATGTAAATTATGACACTCTGAGGTGAAGACTTTTATGGTTAGGATGAGTTTTGAGTTGGATTAGTTAAGGTAAAGGTTAGGATTATGAATAGGATTAGGATTAGGTCAGTAGTAATATTCATTACTGAATTGTTTTACACTCACTTTAATCTTTCCTGTAAACACACATGCAGTTCACTCAGTAAAAGCTTGCTGCTGCTGCCACCTTGTGGTAGTAGAAGTGCCACACATTTGGTCATCTGGACTAGAATGATTCATCAATGCAATCACTGATGAACATTTTTTACAAGTACATTGTTGAATTAACTGATCAACTTTTTTAGGCAACAAATAACTGAATTTGTCCGAAATAACGTGTCATCAAGGAGCAAAACATCCAAAGTCTTGTGCCGAGATCAAATCATGCATTTATTCACACAAGTGAGATGTTAAACGTCCTATAAGATGTTACAATACGAGCAAATCTCTCTCTGAACATCACAGAATATCTCACATTTCCAAATCTTTAACAAACAAAATATTCGTTATATATAGTTGCTGTGTTTTGTTCTCATAGTAGATGATAATTCATTTTTATTATTATACTTCTTTTTTATTTCAAATGTTATATAATTCTGTTTCTGTAAGATTAAAAGACTGCGCTGCAGACTGCAACCACAGGAGGGCACTAGTGTATCACAAAACTCTGAGGGTTCTGCTTGACCGTCAGTGAAAATGTGATTAATTCAGTGACCCAGTGAAGTTTGTATGAACATGGTTATTATTGAATAGAATTCTGTTTTAAGAGGAGTACATGCAGAGGAGCTGAAAATGTGTTTTGATGTGATTGTGTAAATCAAACAAAACAGAAACACATGAGAAAAAACACATTTCTTTGTATATTGAACCTTTTTATAACTGGCCAATACTGTATGTGTCGGTTTTCTCAAGGTCACTTAATGAGACATTTGTCACAGTTTCAGTGAACTGCTTATATTTGTTATGGCTGTAAACAATTTAAGCTGCTTCTTCTTTATGGCATGTGCGTGCGTGTGTGGTGGTTTTCTGTCTCCTCCTGTGTTGATCGGCAGCTGAAAGGTTCACAGCTTAAAACCACAGATGATAAGAGAGAGGTGGAGAGAGAGGGAGGACAGACAGTTGGTGAATGAGAGGAAGAAGATGAAATGAAGGATAAATAGGATCCTCATTAATGTTTCATTTATTGACATATTGGTGATCAGAGAGGAGAGTGATGATGATCAGCAGCTGAACTTCACAGATTTACAACAGCATGTGGGAAAGTGTCACTTGTAGTTAAACTTATTGTTAAATGTTCATGTTTCCATTCACAGTCTGTGCGGCTGGTCTTCCCTCCCTCAGCCAGTTATTCTGGAGGCCGACTGTGAGTCTGTGGCGCCACACTTCCACTGACAGCTTAATGCTGCTGCTGTGGCAGAAATGGGTTTGTGGAGTGGGATTTTCTTTGCTGCTGCACTGTCTTCCTCATCATCTGTCACATTTGCCTGTGCAATGATGTTTAATAACAGAGTGAGGCAAAGCGTGCCCAGCCATTGTGCCTCCATTTTCCCAATGTAGATTTGAGGTAAAGGTTATGACGCAGTAGAGATTTTTCCACTTGCAGGAAATATTCAGTGTTTGTCAGAGATTCTGGTCAGGACTCGGCGTCTCATCAGTGAAACTACTGATTTTATAGGAAACACTTACATTTCTGTAGCCTGTGTTTATGTGTGAGACTCTGTGCTGTAGAATAAAAGTCAGCTTTAATGTAAAACCTTTCAAGTCTGGTTACTGTCAAAAATATGTGGCCGTCCTGCTGCAAACAAAGCTACTTTTCTTACTTTCCTGGAACTTTTGCGTGTGTGTGCTCACACACACGTGTGTGATCGTCCCACATATGTTTGCTTGTGTACAGTCCAGTATATGATGAATGTGCGTCAAAGAGGCAGAAGCTCATGTGAATCTTTTCTCCCAGCTTTACATCACACAAACACACAAAACCCTCCACTTTTCTCCAAACTTTGGAGCCGCAAGCGACAAACAAGAAACAACTGAAGCCTTTTAATTGAAGTGAGTCACTGGGTGTCGTCCTGCTCCGAGGCCTGTGGCTGCATTAATCCACCATATTCTGAATAATAAAAGCAGAGAGGAAGTGTAAGTGAAGTGAACACACAGGTGGAGATTTGGCAGCAGCGAAGCTTCAAACACAAAACTCTCTTTGTTTGACTCACAGAAATGTTGCTGGAATGGAAAATGATGTCAGAGGCAATTATGGTGTTTTTCATCCATGTGAAATAATGTGACTTTTATAATTTAAACTAAACTTTGTGCCTGTTCTCAAACATGTGTCTTTGACACATAAACATTTATATAAATGTATGACTAAAGTATTTTTCTTTCATAATATGTTATTTTTCTGCATTTGATCAAAATGAAAATTAGAGTTATTATGTTCCTAAAATGTATTTTGTCTTGTTTTCAGTTTTAAACCAGTTCAGGTCTGTGGGACCTTTGACTTCAAACTAAAAAAGTGAAATTGATCAAAAGTGACTGATAACAGTTCCAAATAATTTTAATAAAACAATACAATTAATTCAGATAAAGATGAACACAGAGCAGACTTGTGTGTGTGTGTTATTAAAAATACTTATAATGTAATAATTCTCTCTCTAAATTGTTTCCTCTTTCGTCTTCTGTTCTGCTGATTAATTGTGTGGTAAAAGGTTGTTTTAAGACGACGTCTCTGAGAGTAATTTTGCAACTGTCTGCTTCTTTGGCTTCGAAGATCAAAGAGTAATGAATCTACAATAAAAAAAAAAAAGAAATCAATGATAGTAAACGTGGTTTGAGAGAAAAAAGGAAAAGTCTGATTTCTGCTTCTGTGTTCAGCCGAGTGAAGCTGCACGTAAATCTGCTCTCAACTCAGATAGAGTAAAATAAACCGTCAGCAGCAGGGAGTCTGGCTTTTGCAGGCGGGAATGTATTTTGTTCCCATACTGAGCCGTTAATGTCCTCAAATTATTTATGTTTCTCTGTTTTATCTTCTCTCCCTTTACTTGGCAATAAAATCTGACAAAATGGCAGAATAAGCAGAAGAAACTCAGATTTGTTTTGAAATGTTTTATCAGAGTCTGTAAATCTTTACAGTGATGAAGGTGATGAGAATCACATGCATCACATGACGTGTGTACGACTCAGAATCAACAGTTTGAGGGCGAATGTTTGTGAAATGATTCCTTTTTAAAGTAAAAGTGAGTTTTACCAAATAATGCAAGTCATCATTATTTTCATCTGAACTACAAATCTAAACATTTGAATCCAACTGAAAAAGTTTGTGAATCATTTCTTGAAATAATGTGGTTTTTGGAGCCTGACAGGATCTGAGGAGGTTGCTAGGAAACACACTCATCAATTTCTGTGAAACTTATTTAGAGCCATAAACACAGATATTGGAGTGAACGAGTAAACAAGAAGTTTACATCATGTTTTTGATCATTTTATTTTGATAACTTAGTCTCTCTTTTTTCACATTTATGGTAAATGCTCTATATTTATATCACACTTTGAAGCTGCTTTATACTGCAGTTTTTTGTCATTCACCCATTCACTCACCCATACATACATTGTATCTATGTGCAATGCATTCATTCACATGCTTCCGTCAGGAGCAACATGGGGTTAAAGGTCTTGCCCCAGGACACATGGACATGTAGACTAGATGAGTTTGAAGTCGAACATTCAACCTTGAATTTGAAAGACGGCTCAGAAGTGAATGCAGGAACTGTGCCCCAGTTTTCTGCTAGTCCACATTAAAACACAGCCTCAGTTTTCAAACGTGTCTGTTTTCACAGCTCTTAAACAAAATGTCTCTTTAAGTGAAGTGAAGCCCTGACACTGTGGGTGAACTTCACAGCCTTTACAGAAAACACCAACAAGTGTAACACAAGGTACTAATTATATTTGACCTGTAAACACATGTCACAACAGGTTTTACACTTGATGCATGTGATGGAACATCTGTGTGATGAGAATAAAATCTGCAAAATGTCATGAAAGAATGTTTCATTTTCAGTCGTCATGAAGACAAATGTGTTTTCATGTTTTTCCTCTCAGCCTCTCTCCTCCTCTGCAGGTCAGAGATAGAGATCTGTAACCACGGTAACCAGCTGTAGTTTCCCTGGTACCAACCTGGATGGTCCACTTATCATGCTGCCTTGTTTGAGACTGAAGTATGTGGTTGATGATGAAGAGAGAAAGAGGGTTAATGTAGTTTGTATAACATGTGTTTACATGGATGTGGTTGTTGTTGTTGTTGTTGTTGTTGTTGTGAGGAGGGAGCCTTAACTCGGACGCTTCCTCCGACTCTGTGTGTGATGTTGACCTGAAGTGGCAGCTGAAGCCAAACACCGCCAACGTTGCTGCGTTCAAGTTTAGGCCTCATGACCTTCAGATGAAAAGCTCAAGGGTCATGAAGAAGTCAGGAAACCATTGTTTTTACGATGATTTGTTTGTTTTAGTCTTGTGACGCTTGTGCCCCCCCCCCCCCCCCAACTGAACTCTGAGGTCTGCACATCATCATCATCATCATCATCATTGTGTTCACTACATGTTGGATAAAAGTGCACAGAAGCAGCAGAGGAAAGTGGAATGAAAAACAAAAGCTCTACTTTATGTGATGTGATGTTGTTCTTTATTGATTTTATCTCAGGTTTTAGTGTTTTTATCACTTTTACCGGCTCTTGCTTCCTTTGTGTTGTGTTGTCTTGTTTTTATTGTTTTTCTGCTTGTGTTTACTCTGACATTGTTTCTGATTTTGTGATTTTAGCCTTTTTTGTATCTCAAAGCACTTTATAAACTTGTGTTTTTAAAAGAAATATATTTTATCTATGGAATCATAAAATAACAGAAGTGCAGTAAAAATCGTCTCTGTGTGTTAGACAGTGGTACACTGTATTTTTTCTAAATGCCTCCCTGCAGGATCACTTTCCTGTTTCTAAGGAGAAAAGTCTACATTAGTGGAGGCCACACTGTAACCCGAGAGAGAGGGATTTAATTTTTACAGCCTTTCTCAACATTCATGCAGCACCGCATGTGTTCACTGAATTCAGAACATACAGTGTGAACACACCTTGAAAATTGTGTATGTACTTTTCTTGCAAGAGGCAGTGAGTTTACTCCAGCTCAGATTATTCTACTTTTCTGTTCCACAGCTGAGGCATGAAGCTCAAAGCTCTCTCCCGTGAATCCATTATCTCCTCAAATGAGCAGTTTAAGATGCTATAGCCTCTACGTGACCTCCTCACTTCCATACATCCATATTTACCACCAGCCATGTGAAAACTGAACAAACATTGCTCATCACAAGACAAAGAACTCAGAAACTAAACTGAATTCTATTAACATTTGACTTTTGATTGACTGAAGACATTTGGAGTCAACTCACAGTTATTTTTATTTTCCTTATGGTTGTTTTAGAGAGACTCCCTCACTCACAGCAGGACTCTCCAATGCTGTGTGTGTAATCAAAAGAATTGTACGTGTTTACGTATTTGTTGTGTTGTTTACATTCAGACAGTCGAGGACTCATTTGCACCATAAAGTACCAAAATACAGAAACTGAACAGAGGGAGTCGAGGAAATAAAAGCTAGTAAAAAAGGAGGAGTGTGATGATGATGGGATTGTGATGAAGGTGTAAAAGTGCAGCAGAACAAACAGAAGAAAAGGTGAAACTCGACAAACATCAGTGCTTATCAAAGAGAAAATCCTCCTCAGAGGTTTGGACAGTCGAGTGTCAGCGCTCGTCCTCGCTGTCTCTTTAAAGCTGCGCAACGTCTGAAACATTTTTTATCATCAGAATATCCCCAATATAATTTAATAAACTGTCAGATTTAATTTTACAGATGTGTTCCCACAAACTTGATCAATTCTAAGTCACAAAATGTTTTGTTTTTTTTCAGACAATAGTTTGACAAAGTTTAGTTTTTATTTTACCCATTTCATGTATTCACTATGTAGTTTGTACTGTATGTTATTTTTATTGACATCACATAAGCATCACAAAATGCATACAAGACAAACCATAAGTGTTGCTCAATACATCTATCTAATCAATACATCTAATTTTATCAAAAGAGTCATTTGTATATTATAAAGATTATTATAAAAATACAGTATACTGTATGCAATATTTTTTTTAGATGAGGATACAAAGATATCCTAACCTCAGCCTAACTTTAAAACATGTCTTCACCTTAAAATGGAGTCATTTACGTTATGGGGACTTGATTTTTGTCCCCATAAGGAAGACAAGTCCCCATAATGTGAGTGTGGAGACACATTTAGGTCCCCACAACATGAGGAAGACCAGCTACACACACACAAATAGGATGCAGAAGCAGCAAAAGTAATAGAAACAAAATAGTTTTCCAGATGAAATCTCATTGTTTAGAACCAGTAAAGTGTAAATGAGCTGTGTGTGTGTGTGTGTGTGTGCGTGCGTGCGTGTGCGTGCGTGTGTTTCTACAGCACACATAATTCCTGAGGCCACAGTATAAAGTATGGGCCTCTTGTTGGAAACTGGTGCTTTTCAGTGTTTTTCACCCTGGGCTTTTGGATCTGACCACTTCCCTTATATAACCCCTGTCTTTACTCTGCCAAAACCACAGAAACCTTCCAAACATTAAAAAAGCCTGAAGTCTCATCACAAGACGACGGCAGTGCCAAGAAGAAAAATCTGCAGTGTTTGATAAAGGAAGCTATTCACTTATCTGATCATAGAAATGATGAACGCAGCACGACTTTATCCTCATCAATCTCTTTTTATAGCACACATTTCACTGTCTCATCCCATAACTGTTACACACATTAGTTCCATTCTTATTCTTTAATTCATCCGTGAAGTCATCTATCACTTTAGAAACGACTGTAGCGAGGGGGTGTGGCACCTCGAGGTGGTTCTGCCACACTCTTTTCTGCTCCTCTGCTGCTGAGATCAATGATGGTGGACGTGATGTTTCTCTTTTCCTCCTCTGTGATGAATGGAAAAGAGATTCTGCCACATGTGCTGTTTTTATTCAGATCAATAGAGAGTGAGAAGGTGCAGAGGAGCAGGATGTCGTCTCTCTCTCACGCTGTTTCTGCTGTAAATGTGAATGACTTGTTAAAGTATGAGCACAGTTGATGTGATGTGACAAAAACTAACATTGTGTTGCTTTTAAAAACAAAAATTCACAGCGTCATGATAATTCTGTATTTTCTCTCTGTGGAAAATACAATAAACTGCTTTTTTCTGAGGAACTTTAGACATAGGAAGAAGTTTTACCTAAATATATGATGATACATGTTCATCTATTATGACAGAGAAATAGAACCTATCACTGTTGTGGTCGTATAAAATGCTTTTCATGGTTTCCAAGATTCAGAGATGACAGCTTCACATATTCTACATGACATTTTTATTTATGTCTTTGTTGGAACAAAGAAAACAGATTTTAGATTTAGAGGAATCTGAACTTTTTCTGGGGGCGAATGACGTCCTGATCCTGATCCTGATCCTGATCTTGATCCCAAGTATCAGATCAAAACCCCCCTGGACAATTTTATAACTGAGTAAACTGAGATCGGCAATCACATGATCACTGACTCAAACTGCAGTTTTCCACTTGACCAGCTGTTTGTTTTGTCACTGAGCAGCTTCTTCTGGGAAGGTTAGATTCTTGGTGCTATCAAACCTCCAGTATCGAGACATTTTCAGCATTTTGGTGTCATTTTACTGACATGTTGATCACAAACACAGAAGTTTGTCCTGCTTTGTCTGTCTCTCTGTCAGTAACTGCAGCCTCACATCAAGAGTCTGTTCTGTTTTATTTCAGTCATGTTTTATTTTTGATGTGAACTTTTTTTATTGGTGAGAAAGATAATGTTGCAGTAGTTTTTTAATATTATTTTTTTTAATGGCTCATACTCAAGATTCAACATTATTCAGTAAGGAAAAATGTTATGTTCAGCTTCTTTGCCATTTTTCCCTTTTTAAATTAATTTAATATTTTTAAAATAATCTCAATTTGGTCTCTACAGTCACATCATTTCACTAATTGGTGACCAGTTTTTGAATGTCAGTCCAAGTCAATTGATCAGAATGAAGTGACAGTTCAGGGAAAGTCACACAGATTTGTTTCATTGTTAAATGATTCTTGATTATCTTCTAGCTTTCTGAGAAGCATGACCCAATCCTCAAAAAAAGTAAATATGGATTTACAAATTCAGATTAGATTTTTATGGTGATTCATACGTAAACGATCCAGTAGATGATGGTTCATGTCAGGACAAAAAAGGTAAAAATCAGATTCAAAGTGCAGCCATGGATGGATGGATGATGGATGGATGAATGATGGATGATGGATGTTTGCTGAGCCATTTGCAAAGATAGTCATAATGTCTAGCTGTTCCACAATGAGCACAATTTTCTTAATAATATAGAAAGTATGAAGATGATGAATTGCAGCCCGATAATTACCTCTTTCTCTGTCTTTCATGTGTGTTTTGTCATCCCTCTATCATTTTCTCTCTCTGCCCAGAGCTGGAGAAACTCCAAACCCTGAAGAATGCAGAGACGACTGTGGTGGTGTTTGAAAAACAGCTCACTGCTGACAGATTAAGAGATTTAAGAAGTAATCTTTCACAGAGGAAGCAGCCCTAGTCCTGGATATGCTGTCATCACTGTTCAGAATTTAAAACGTACAAAAATGTCACAGGGCTCAAGTATTTAGATGTTCAGTTTTTCATTGAGATGACTGTAAGGTTAATGTGGAAAGCAGACAGATATTTGTTGCTCATTATAAGTTAATTAATGTTCTCTGTACTCATCATCAGAGGAAAATGAAAGATTCACAGAATGAAGATGTTATATTTTAATCAAACGTGGTCTCGACTTAGACCATGAAACATCCTGAGCTGGAAGAAGAAGTTGTTATTTTGATTTTAGTCACTCAACATCATAACTATTACATTTTTGTTGGAAGAGTTTCTCTTCATTTTGTCTCATTTCAAAATGATTTGCTATATGTAAAAACATAAGTGTGTGAAGTCAAAAATCATAGAAGCAAAACTATAAACTGAAAGGAAGCAAAAACAAATTCAGCTGAAAGAGTGAAGTGACTGTAACTGTGACATAGTAACTGTCAAAACATTACAGACAGGAAACATTTGTATTTGGTGCATTTTGATACTTCATCTGATGAAAATCACTCGCTCCGTCTCGTTGCGTTGTCCACCTCTTGTGGTTCGGCTCATCCACATTGAGGACAACAGGCGATTGTGTTTCATCTTGAAGTCGGGATGAGGGCCATTACCCAGCTGTCCTTGGGTGAGCAACATCCATCTCTGTGAGAGGCGTGACATGGCCGAGTGAAGGTGATGATGTAATGAATGAGGTTTGCTGGCAGCACAAGGTGAAGCTGGCTGCTCTGTCACTCAGTCCAGAGTTGACAGGTTCTACGCTCAGACCAGGAGACAGGCCTTGAGAAAGAAGACAAGGTTAAGCTGAGTGATATTTGGATGTGATGGGACAGTGAGTGTTCTCAGAGACAACGTGACAGATGAATGAAGGTGATGAAGATGATGCTCCTGAGAACGGTAGAGTGACTCACTGACAGGTTCCTACTTGTTTCACATTTCATGCCGTGGATATCAACTATCACAGATAATTGGTATGTGGGAGAGACAAAAAGTAGGGAGATCTGCCTCAGTAGGAAATCCTATTATGGTTTGATGCTTCACAGAAAAGTAGATTTTAGTTAAAGCCCAGTAGTGTTTGATCTGCTTCGTCCACATTCACAGCTGCTTCTTCATCCAGAGGAGCTTTAAATAAGCTGAAGTGGTGATCATTTCCCAGCAGGTTTCATCTTTGGTTGAACACTTTCATTTAAAAATGCTTTACCCAAAACACACTAAAATAACCCCCCTTGAGATTCACAACATTTCTGTCACCATGTTGACATTTTGAAACAGGAAGTCCACAGACATCAACTGCAACTGGCCTCAATCCACTGTTACATTAATTTCTGTAGTGACTCTGCGATAAAAATGCTGACTCATGCTCTGGGAATCATTCTTTCACCTTTTGTGCCTGGTGAATCCTGACATTGTCATCTTGATAAGCTGAATAACCTGGTCATTTAGGACATTTACAGTGTCAGCTGACCTCATAACATTACTGTACCTCGACCTGACTGTTGACAACATATCATATCATAACCCTGCCCTCTTCAGGCTTGTATGGCAGACACCACAGACGGTGCACTTCAGAACATTTGGTTCAAAACATTTGTCCAGAATGTTCCAATGTCTCTGTGTCCAACAATGTGGATAAGAAAGTCTGTGAACTTCTGCAGCCTCTTCAGACCTTAAACTGTATATTCAGGTCAAACTGTATGTCTGAGGAAATGTGACATGTGGAGGCTGCAGTGTTCAGCTCTCTGAGGACATGTTCTTCCTTTAGATGTTGAAGCACTGAGCTCCTTTAAGGTGGAACCTCAGCAGCTGGACGTCACATGTTGGGTGTGTAGGACGGAGGCTCGACTAAAATGGGCAGATGGAGCCTGATTCTCTTATCAGCGAGACTGTGGCTGATGTGATTGAAGTGGGCAAAGTGAGGACAGGAGGACGAAGACATGGTCATCTCCAGAGCTCTTCTCCTCCTTCCCTCCACTGGTGATAGAAGCTGTCACGTCATGAGATGATTAATGGAACACCCAGCCGGCTGGAGGCTTCATCACGCTGCAGTGAATTATTCAGCTTCCAGAGGGCTCTCCTCAAATTATTTAAAAGCCCACTTTGGCATTTGCAGGATAAAGACTGGGCTTAAAGTCAGAAGTGCTCAGAGTTTCTTTCAGGTTTCCATGAGTTTTGCTCGTTATCTTCAAGCCTGACGTCTGACAAATAAACTACTCTGCAAAAGTGATCTGAAGATTCCAGCCAGTTTAATAAAGCTGCTCAGGATTCAGACTGCTGATGAAATCATATACTGTACTTGTTAAGACTAATACATGAGCTCATATAGTTGGCACTGCTGTGAAAAGCTCAAACAGTGGATTATATACACTGCTGTTCTACACTACTACTTTGTTTCATTACATTTGAGTGATGAATAATTTATGTGTAAGGATAAAAACAAATCTGCATTAACATCCAGAAATCATAGTGCAGGATGTCAGTCACAGTTCAATGTTGGTGACCTGGATGGAATGACAGATTGGAATTCCATCTCCATGTACATCACACTGGGTCCTGGTCCACTCAGCACAGAGTGGATAAATCAGTGGGTGTGCTGTGTCCCTCAGCAGGCCCCACAAAGCCTTTAATAACAGGCTGGAGCTGCTGCAGTCAGAACCGGCCCCTGATTGTTTTGAGTGAAAACAGATGTGGTTGCTTTGCTTCACAGTGAAGCCTGATGGACGAGTTTCTGCTCAGGCCTTCGCTGCCATGTTGTCTTACTAAAACATTTGGCACCAAAAGGAGGCCACCTGAATCCCCCCACCCCCATCCCTGTATATTTTAGCCCCGCCCCACTGCCGCGCCCCATCGTGTACAGAGAGAAAAATGTTTCATACAAGGTGGAAACGGCTTGTTTCTTCAGCCTCATAAAGACTGAGAGTCTGAGCGAACACATTCATGCCCTGAGGCCCTGATGAAATAAAACACCAACACTGATCCCTCTGTGTGAGCCAGAAAACACTGCTCATGTTTATTACATCTGACCATCTGGGTTTTACACGTGCACGTCTGCTGGCCGCGGCTCACACTCAGGTCACAGGTCCAGCAGATCGACTGCCCACAGCTTATTAGCTGTTTTCAACTTTAAGTCCAGACACACGTGTGAGTTGTAAAATTCCAGAACGCTTCTATTCTCAGTGCACCAGAGCAGGTACTTTCCCTCTTCTTACATCAGCTCTTTCTTCCCTCTTTAGGCAACATCATACTACTATTTTACCTCCATACTACTCTATTTTACATTTGTTTTATATCAACATTTTCTCTGTTGTCTGTCAAACATACTAATACAACATTCCTAAATCCCCAAAACAGAGAGTAAAAAAGGTTTGTTTTAGTTTGATAATTCTGAAGCTGCATTTTATTCTGCATGTGGAGAAACTGAGACATTTGGAAGAGATGACGCAGTTTCCTGACTATCAGATGTGAAAGAAAATCTCTGCTACAACAGTTTTTAAATGAAAACGCAGGAGTGTGGATGAAGCCATAGACTCTCTCTCTGAGAGATAAATGCCTCTGCAGCAGGAGAACAAACCAACAACGTCTCCAGCAGGGTCTACAGTGACTGATATTCCTCATTGATTTGTTTAAACAGTCTCAAATGTTACACCCCTCCTCCTCCCTCCTTCAGTTGCACATGTGGTGTTTTCTCTGCCGGAGAACAGAGTTGTGAGCACTGAGCTCTCCTTCAGGCCAGACGTTTTAATTGTAGCAGGATGGACACATGTCTTCCACATGCTGGGTTAGTTTTAGTCCAGTCTCATCTTGATCTGCCTCATACTATGTCTTTTTTCCTGTCTGATTTATTTTCTCACACTTTGCGTCTTTCTCAGTGACTCAGCTGCTAGATTCTGTCTCCAGACTCTGTTCGGCTGTTCAGCTCAGGAGATATTTACCCAGCATTGGTGTGAAGAGGTCGTGACCTGTGGGTCAAACTGGAGGTCAGGATGTGGTCGGCGTCAGTATGGAAACATTTAAAAGTGTCACTCATGAGATGGCATCATGTAAGCTGTGAGCTGAGACTGAAGTTGTGTGGATTAATAACATTACTGTGGAATATCCTGAATCCCACACTTATCCATTCACTGAAATGATCATTTTATGATTTTATGATGAAGTTTGACATGTTCACCAACATGTAAACACATAAACTCCCACCTGAAAGGTTCCACTGAAAATTTGGAAACAACGATCCTCATGGATCAGCTTTATTTAACCAAATTTAATTATTAGTTTAATAATTCATTAAATTATTTGAATTTAACAAATTCGTCAACAACGTCTTCATTATCGAAGAGATTGTTGATGAAAGTATCTGCTTTTTCAAAACGTCAAGTCAAATCAGTGAAATTCTCTTAAATCACTCAAATGTGGCACAAATGTGTTTTTGTTCTCGTCCATGTGTGACGACCAGATGATTAAAGAGCGACATAATTATTATGACAGCTCAGACACACATGTCCAGAAATACATTTCCACATGTGAATGTGATTGTCACGGTAACATGCGGGTTTTATGAGCCTTAAATGTGAGCTAATCATTTTTATTTATACATATTTGTTTGTCTAGTGAAGAAGAGGGAATTGTTTTGACAGGATGATCATGGTGAATCACATCAGCCTTGAATGTTAAATTTACCTCAAACAAACAAGTTCTAAGTTTAACAAATCTGGGTTTCTTTTTTTCATTCTCTTAACATTTTAACACGTTTGCAGTAATAAAGGAGGCAGGAATCCCTAAATCATGTCCTGACTCAGTTTCTGGTCTTAGTTCCCCATCATCATTTCCAGCTTTGACAAACACATCAATATTTTAAATTTTCTTCTGACATTTTATGGTTCAAACAACTTATTGATTAAATGAGAAATGATCGACAAATTCATCTAATATAAAATAGATTATGTGCAGCTGTAGTTTGTTGTATGTAAGCTTATTGTGTTTAGTTTCAAATGCAACAGAAAACCTGACCGAATAATAACTATAGCAATATTAATAATATTGCTATAATTATTATAATATAAAAATAATAATAATGTACACTGTGCTTAACTGTGAATTTAGTGCATGTGGACATTAGATTCCAGTATCTTTAACAAATCTAATTTTGTAAACCAACATGTTGCCGTTGTTTTTGTTTAAAATGTTGTCTTGTTGGATGAGAAAGGTAATTACTCAGTCTTCGCCCAGAGGAATAACAGAATAAACTTCACTGTCAGTGTGGAAAGTAATCTGGATTTAAATTGAGCAGCATTAGAGTCAACAACAGAGTCTCCACTATTATAAACTGATATTATAAACCCAGTGAATTGACCTGTGACAGCTGCAGGACTGAACTTCTAACCCTGAAATGTCTGACTATCAAATGGAGTCCTGTTTGTCCGTGGCCTGGTGTCACAGTGTATAGATCTCATCTCCTCTTCTTCAGATGAACGAATGAATGTTCTTCTCAGAGAATCGACATCTGCTCATTCACTCTGTCACTGCCACTGTCAGGGACGCATGAGCAGGAAATCTTTATAGTGAAAAGTGACAGCAGTGACACACCACTTTCTCTGTTAATCATGGTCTTTATTATTATTATTATTATTATTATTATTATTATTATTATTATCCTGAAATTAAGTCAGTTTAATATTTTTTTTATCATATTATGTTTTTGTTTCCTCAGAAAACACATGTACCAGTGTGTGTGTGTAGCTGGTCTTCCTCCTGTTGTGGGGACCTAAATGTGTCTCCACACTCACATTATGGGGACTTGTCTTCCTTATGGGGACAAAAATCAAGTCCCCATAACGTAAATGACTCCATTTTAAGGTGAAGACATGTTTTAAAGTTAGGCTGAGGTTAGGGTTAGGTTAAGGTTAGGGTCAGGGTTAGGGTTAGGACACTAGTAATTATGGTTAAGGTTAGAGTAAGTCTGTGGGAAATGAATGTAATTGTGTGTGTGTGTGTGTGTGTGTGTGTGTGTGTGTGTGTGTGTGTGTGTGTGTGTAAACATGTATTTAGTAGGCTGTGAGGACCAGTTGTCAAGCCTATGTTTGTGTGGACATTTTGGCTGGTCCTCAGAATCTTAACAGGCATTTTGAGGATTAAGACTTGGTTTTAGGGTTAGGTATTTAGTTGTGATGGTTAAGGTTAGGAAATGCATTATGTCTATGAGGGTCCACACAAAGAATGCAAAACCAGTGTGTGTGTGAGAGAGAGAAACCCTGATAATATTCATGTTATTGTGAGTGATGTCATGAAATAAAGTGGTGTTGAAGCCTGAAGCAGAAAACAGAGTATTCAGTCATGAGAAAGTCCAGTTGAACAGTTGGAGACTTTTCTCTTTCACTGGCTTTACAAAGTGAAGAAAGCCAGGATTTCCTTAGAGTGGAAAGTTCTCAACAGATTGATCTGCAGCAGGGGAACGTCCATTCTCTGAGTTAAGCGGCAGTCGTGTGGACTGACCGGTCTGTGGGTCTGTCTGCTGAGTCACTGTCCACTCTCTCTCTGTTTACATTTTTAAACTGAATTAGTCCGAGTGACTTTTTTTATTGTGTTTTTATGAGAAAAATCCTACTCCTATGATATTTACTGTTTTCTGCACAATATAGTAACAAACCTCTTTGTTTATGTTTATGTTTAGTCTGCATTGACCACAAATCATTTTATTATTGTGTGTTATGAGGTCTGGTGTGATCTGTGATGTTTGGTTTGTGACTGGATTCCACCTGTAGTAAAGGTGTGTTACAGCAAACAGTCTTAAAAAATATAATATGTAACAGTGATGAGACCATTTTTAATGCTCTTTAAATACATGAAACATTAGAGAGAGGAAGAAAATATCCAGTACTTTAATTTGTGTGTGTTCTGACAAAACCGACAATGAAACAAAGCATTGAGCTAAAATATAATGTTCATGTGGGTTTTTGGGATGTTTGTCTGGGTGAAATCACACATGATGTCTGTGTTCAGAGAGTCCATGATTCAAAGACTCTTCTGATTCAAAGTGACAGATCATCTGAGGATCTGCTCAGAAAACTGGGATAAACTCAAATCCAGATGTGACTATTTCAGATACTTTATCCCATAAGAAAATCCATATCTTCTATATTTTCGGTTTGTAGATTGTTGGGCAAAAGTGGCAGATTAAAATTAAATCAAGTTAGCATAGATGAAATGTATTTAGAAGTGATGTAATATCAGCTAATATACAATAATCTGTCTCTGATTTTTTAACCAGTTTTTTAATGTGTTTCTTCTTGTGTTGGTTCCAACAAACTGCAAAACTGTTGCACTTTATTTTCATAACTTTGTTTTCAGAAATGGAAAACAAAACTATAGTTTCAGTTTATGGTTTATGACAATTTAATCTTGACTACTTCTACTTACAGTCCTCTCTTTACTCTGGTGGAAACGATCATGTCAGTCACGTGATGGTCCAAACTAGACAAACATGTGATTGACGCTGTGACTGGATGTGAAAACACTGTGAAAAGCAGCATCTAAATCCTTGTCATATACATGTTGAGTTCGGGAACCAAGAAAAACAATTCACATACTCTGGCAACGTCACCAAAAAAACAACTTTGCTTTAGTTTTTATAAAGAAGTTGCAGACAAAGTTCTGGTGAAATGAAAAATCCTCTGAGAAGAAGCTGTGGTGTGTGAAGACGGGAAATAATTGATTTTGCAAGTGTGTGTGTGTCTGGCACATTCCCTTGGAATTCCAGCAGTTGTTGCAACAGCTTTGGTGATTTAGGAGGAAGGTCTTTAGATTTCTTCATACATTTGAAACTGTGGAGACTTTTTTTTGTAGGTCAAAGATATTTGAAACTTTTAAAACATATTGCTGATTCATGCATTTAAGTCTTTTGTTACCTGTAATTTCTGTCCTACTTTGGCTTCTCTATGACAGAATATTCATATTTTATTCATCTTCAGCCTTATTATCTTATTTAATCAGAAGGTCTTAACCTTTGATCAGCTAAACTTCTGCTGAGATTGTCCGAATTTTGAAAATAATTCATCGGTTTAGTGAGTACTTGACTCTGCAGAGAGCTGAAACTGATTTATTCCTCCTTGTTCAACTGTTTATGAATCATTCATAACAAACATTTCTTTGCTTTGTTTGATAATATTTACAGAGAATCTTGGAAATGTGCAGCGTGGAATACAAATATTTCTTAAATGTGGTGTGAATATTACTCTCTAGACTCTAGAACTTTATTTCAAAACTGTTTTGAAAACCTCAAATGTCCGCATTATGAATCATGTTCTGTGGAAGAACTCGCAGATTTGCTAAACAGCTGTGTTTGCAGCTTCAGCTGATGAAACTAAATGTTCCATCTATGTGGTGCATTTAAAACTCAAAGGAGTTTTAAAAGCAAACAGTGGGGATTTGTGTTAGAAATTCATCAAACGCTCCACTTCCCTCACTTCAGTAACTCATATACTGTTGTAAACATGATGAAGAGAAGTGGGTAGAAATGTCTGCATCCTCACTAACAACACAGATCTTTCCTGCATGTCTGTGTCTTTTCTGTGTCTTTTCTGAAGACTGAGAGAAAGAGGAGTCTGCTGCACTAACACACTGTGTCAGGAGGCTGTAAGGTATTGATCGCAGCACTGTGTGATGGTGATGTGCTTTGACAGCTCGCTGCATGGACTTGGGCTGAGTCAGACAGGAGCTTGCTCCGTCCTCCGTCTGTGAAGGCCTGAGGTCATGATGGTGAAAGCCTGTATCCTTCTCTCTGTTCGCATGAACGCTCTGAGACACGAGCAGAGGAGGAATATGGAGCAGTGAGATGACAGCATCAGCTGAATGTCACATTTACACAAAAGAAACATTTCCTTTAACTGGTTTTATACCCTTTTTGAAAAACCTGCTGAGAAAGAGGAAGTGGACTTTTTTTTCACCGTTGTCTTGTTTGTGTTTCCTGTTGTTTTTCAGTTTTTTCATGTTCCACCTCACAAACATACTGATGTTGGAAATCAACACAGCAGAAGCTGAAATCAGTCAAAGTCTGAGCTGATACATAAAAATGATAACCTTCCAGTTTGAAACATGAACACCAGGGGGCGACTCACTGGTAAAATGAGCTTCTACATTTTACCATTTTCTCTTTATTAATTTTCCTGAGGAGTTCAGGGTCTCATGATGTCAGTTTGTAAATTATCTTCACATTTAGAGGAAAACAGATAATGTGAATGAGTGAATGTGTGAGTGAGTGAATGAAATTAATGTTTAATTCATTCCCACTGAAGCTTTTAGTGTTTTTATTCATTTATTTATCAGTGGAAGAGTCAGTTCTCAGAATGTTCTCAGTTGTATAACATTGTCGTCATGTCTTCACATCACTACCTAAACTAAAAGCTTATTTGCTGAACACGTATGTTTCCATAGGACATGTCAGAAGAACTGCTGATCATCATGATGTACATATAAATTACTCCTCCGTTCTGTCTACTATACTATTAATAATAATATACAAATCGTGTTTAGCACAACCTGAAAAATTTAAGGACAGACTTTGATGAATTTATCTAGTTTATGGCACAGTAAAGAACTGATTAGATTGTGGCTGTGATACAGTTATGGGTTGTTAAAATTCAAATGGCTGTGAGTCGGAGAGTGCAGTGACACAGTGGAGTCTGAGCAGCTCCGATGGACGTTTGTGCTCTCAAATCGCTGCTGCTATTGTTCAGGTCACATGCTGCTGCTGTAACAATGAGCAGAGGGAACTGTTGTCCTGCTGAAGTGGTTTTGAGAAAGAGACTGGAATGTAAAGACGTTGACCAACATTGCTTCACTCTTTTCACTCTGTGTTCATGTTTCCCTGTGGAGAAGTTTTGAGAAATGTTTCTCTGTGTTTATCACTGTAAAACTGTACCATCACTGATGAAAGATGAGGTCATAACAAACAGAATGTTCTACTGTCTGCAGGGAGCCATTCATCCAGCGGCCCTCCATTAAACCTTGACAATCTCTTATCCTTAAGTGTTTATGCTCTTTTATAAAGAAGCTTTATTTCCTGTCAATTTAATCTCCTTCTACAATCAGTGGTGCTTTTTATAGACATAGAAATATTCTCATGCTTAATTTTATAAAGAAGAAAATAAGTACAGATTTCAGCTGAAAACCAATGCTTGTTTGTTACATCTCATGTTCATCAGGGTTTTATCTGAACAGTCTATGGTTTCTTTATAGTATACTTATACTTTCTATATTACTTATACTTTCTAGTATTAGTTCTTCAAATGTGTTTTTGTTGTTTTCATGTTTGAAATCTTTAAAACCAAGATTTAATAAGAATGACTCTCTTTTACAAACCATGAACCAAAGCTGAATAATATCATTTCATAGTTGAGGAAGAACTGACTGAAAAATGGCAAATGTTTGTGTAAATGTAAACGTTGCTTTAGCTGTTTTTCTACATGTACTGTTAAAAAAAAGCATTGTGTGTGCCTCTGCTATGTGTTGCTAAGAGACAGAAGTTTCTGAGATTAAATGAACGATCCTTCAAAACGACCTTGGGCTTTCAGCTTGAATCCTGTTTGGTTTTATTCTGCACAGCATCTTTTACAGCCTATTCATGCTTCTCATGTCTGCCATGATGGTTTGTTCATATTCTACATGATTGTCCTTTTGAGCCCAAAAATAAACCGAGGACTTTGCACGTCAACTCCATTTTCTTCAAGTAAGCAAATGCATTAGAATGACTGTGTGCTCAGGTAAACCTGCTGAAGATTCTCATGTAAATCTCACTGGAACTGGGCATGTGCACATCACGTGGATCACAGAGAGGACAAACCCAAAATCCACATGTGAATTATGATTTACAGCCAGTGCAAGGACCAGTGTGACTTCAGTTTGATTCACACTGAAAAATGTCTTCACAACAGTTTTTACTTCGAGCTGCAGTGAAATTTATCTTTCACTGCAATTTAAGTAAAGTTAGGTTAAACTTAATTGTTTCCCTCACAGCAGTAATCAATAAAATGATTTAATTTAATACTATCAACACAGACGGACACATACAAAGACAACACACATGATCACCATCAGAATTAGTTTTAAACATGTCTTTATCTGTTGCATAAGTCAAAAACACAACACATCCTTCAGCTGACGTAGACCAGACGTGCAGCAATCATACTGTCGCTGTACATCACTCTATGTCTGTGAGGATGTGCAGGCTGGTGTGGTGAATGGACAGCACACAAACACATCAACATTATAATCCATATTATAACATATTGTATTGTATATATTGTCCTTGAATATAATCATAGGAGTTTAGCTGAGCAGAGATTTGAACACTATTTTTTAGGCTTGGTAACAGTAAAATACAAAAATGCTTCCATGATGAAGAAACTTTTTTTTTTTTTTTCCATTGGACTGAACTGTGTCCATGTACCATTTCTCAGACAGAAGTCTGGTGTTGTGGACATTAGGTCTCTTCATTTTTTGGACACAATGCATTTGGTGTATTAGGAACATCGAGCATCAAGTCCTTTATCCCAGACTCAAACTAATGAGCTGGACTGAATGAATGTGAGCAGTGTTTGGAACAGCAGGAGTCACTCAGCACCACTGCTACTGTGATCACTGACCAACGTGTTTCTGTGGGATTGTTGCTTCGCTCTTCCTCAAATCTCTACTAATTTGTTTAGTAGGAAGGAAAATGATGTGGATTTGTATTTGGTCTGATGGTTTATAAGAAAGATTTCTTTTTTCTTATAAAGAAAACAAGTCAAAGGCTCTGCTCTGAATAAGTAGGAGTGACTTTTATGTTTTTTATATTGACTCTCATTAGCAACAAATGAACAGCCTTAAACAAATCCACACACTGACGGTAAGAACTGTGTGCGTGGATTAGTTTAGTGAGTATTATTTAAATGGTTGAAGAAGAGATTCAGTCTCTGTTACTGTCACTGGTTATTAATCATCATCACAAGCTGAAATCAAACTAATGTCCACATCATCATTTATCTATCATTTAATGTTCTTGTCTACGATCTACGAAACCACTTAGTTATGTCATTTTTAATAATAAATAAATCAATGTTCAAAGTTTAGACTACAAGAATAATCATAAAGAAAAAGACACAGACACACAACAGTAAAAAGCCTATGGTTCCTCATGATGAAATCTAAAAAGTCCTTTCCCTTCATGCTATGTTTGTACTGTTGTTCCTGTGACTTTCCACCACCTCCATCTGTGTTTTGTTTGGGATCTGATTTGACTAAAAATATGTCCCCTGATAGAGACACTAGGTAAACTGGAGTGTTAACCTTTGACAAGGAGTTATTGATCAGTGAGAAACCATCAGAGCTGAGATTTATGACGCTCATCTCTAGCTGCACTGAAACTACCAGCTGAACCTCTGCTTCGAGGCTAAAGATACAGTTCATGCTTTGAATGATCACAGGTGAGAAAATCATTCAGAAATCAGTGACAGAAATCAGTAGCGAGAGACGTGAAGACGAGAGAAGGACAAGCAATAAATCTGTGAAGATGTTAATTAGCTGATTAATGAAGTCTTCATTTATTTGTTGATACATAGTGAATTTTAGAAGATTGGACTTTTATTTGGTGTCTGGAAGGAAACATATCCACGTGAAGCTAAAGGCAAATTTAAAGTCATTACAAAGACTTTTGGATTTTTTTATTTTGGATTTTATACTATTTTTGCTGAATAAATTTTCTCCAGGACCATCAGCACTTTATTCCATAATCGTGGAAACGTAGTGGAAGTTTAAGATTTACCTGTGGATATTAAACACAATTTATGGCAAAATCAAAACGTGAAACCAGATTTTCTCTGTCTCTCACTTTTAAACTGTGATTGGATAGAGAGGGAAAAAATGTGGGTTTCTGTTTGAAAGGAGACAATAATGAGTCAGTCCTACAGAGATTCACTGTAAGATCAAGTTGATCTCAGATGAAGCACTTTTAACTCTTTGTCAAAACACTTTCATCTAGTCTGAAGTTTTCTTGTCTTGGTTTTATTTATTTATCTATTTTTACTGAAACAAGTCTCACTTCAAACTTCACAGTGACTTTACTTCTGTATCATCTTCATTCAGTCTCCTGGTCCTCTCAGTTTCTTGGTCTTCTCAGTCTCCTGGTCCTCTCAGTCTCCTGGTCCTCTCAGTCTCCTGGTCTTCTCAGTCTCCTGGTCTTCTCTGTCTCCTGGTCCTCTCAGGTTCCTGGTCCTCTAAGTCTCCTGGTCCTCTCAGTCTCCTGGCACTCTCAGTCTCCTGGTCTTCTCAGTCTCCTGGTCCTCTCAGTCTCCTGGTCCTCTCAGTCTCCTGGTCTTCTCAGTCTCCTGGTCCTCTCAGTCTCCTGGTCTTCTCTGTCTTCTGGTCTTCTCAGTCTCCTGGTCCTCTCAGTCTTCTGGTCTTCTCAGTCTCCTGGTCCTCTCAGTCTCCTGGTCTTCTCTGTCTTCTGGTCTTCTCAGTCTCCTGGTCCTCTCAGTCTCCTGGTCTTCTCTGTCTCCTGGTCCTCTCAGTCTCCTGGTCCTCTCAGTCTCCTGGTCTTCTCTGTCTGCTGGTCTTCTCAGTTTCTTGGTCCTCTCAGTCTCCTGGTCCTCTCAGTCTCCTGGTCCTCTCAGTCTCCTGGTCTTCTCTGTCTCCTGGTCCTCTCAGTCTCCTGGTCTTCTCAGTCTCCTGGTCCTCTCAGTTTCTTGGTCTTCTCAGTCTCCTGGTCCTCTCAGTCTCCTGTTCCTCTCAGTTTCTTGGTCCTCTCAGTCTCCTGGTCCTCTCAGTCTCCTGGTCCTCTCAGTCTCCTGGTCCTCTCAGTCTCCTGGTCCTCTCAGTCTCCTGGCACTCTCAGTCTCCTGGTCTTCTCAGTCTCCTGGTCCTCTCAGTCTCCTGGTCCTCTCAGTCTCCTGGTCTTCTCTGTCTCCTGGTCCTCTCAGGTTCCTGGTCCTCTAAGTCTCCTGGTCCTCTCAGTCTCCTGGCCCTCTCAGTCTCCTGGTCTTCTCAGTCTCCTGGTCCTCTCAGTCTCCTGGTCCTCTCAGTCTCCTGGTCTTCTCAGTCTCCTGGTCCTCTCAGTCTCCTGGTCCTCTCAGTCTCCTGGTCTTCTCTGTCTTCTGGTCTTCTCAGTCTCCTGGTCTTCTCTGTCTTCTGGTCTTCTCAGTCTCCTGGTCCTCTCAGTCTCCTGGTCTTCTCTGTCTTCTGGTCTTCTCAGTCTCCTGGTCCTCTCTGTCTCCTGGTCTTCTTGCTGCCTCTGTCTTTGTGATCCTGTGTAAATGAAGTAGTCAGGCTCAGGACACATGAGCAGGTTTTACCTCCAGCGTTCACTCTCTTGTGATCCGCCTGTGGTGGATCTGTTTACCAGGCGGGCAGCTGCAGTGGGAGGCATGATTCCTCTGAAAGGTCTACGCTGGGTTACAGTTACAGGCAGTGAAGTCAAAGTCTGAGGCAGAGCTGAAGGCTGAGAGGTTCAGAAGATCTCCTGCTGTTGTGAGTTCACACGGAGGTTCTCAGCAGCTGAGACACTCAGGAGAGCAAGGGTCACAGGGTGACTCAGGTTAAAGGTCAACCTCACTCTGACCCTAAAAAAACAAGGTTCTTGTAATATATATTCCTTTGATTTTAGTCTGAGGAGTTTTTCCTCTACAGTTGATTCAAGTTTATGTTGCAGAGAATTCATACAGTAACGGTTTTAACGGGTCAAAGAATGAAACTGGACTGAAGCTGGATGTTTTTCTACATCCTTAGATTTTCTTTAGAAGTGATTTTCTTGGAGCGTTGAGTGGTAAATTGTTCCTCACATAATCTCAAGCAAGTGTCTTTTTTGTTGTCTGTTGACAGCGCCACCAGCTGGACTGGGAGCATGTGTGCACAAACATAGAAAAAGGAGAAACTGATGCAGAAAGTTTCAGACTTAAAGCAGGAGAAGCTGCTGTCAGTTTATAGAAACATCCTGAAGAGCTGAGAGACAGGACCGTTCACTAAAGCCTGTGTTTGTGTGCGTGCATGTGTGTGTGTGTGTGTGTGTGTGTGTGTGTGTGTGTGTGTGTGTGCGTGCATGTGTTCACTGTTTGCAGTAAGAGTTCTCTCTTCATGCTCTGAATCTCAGAACCTGTACTGATATGCTCTGACTTTGACACAAATGCAGGGATTTTCTTTGGCATTTATTAAATTTGATGACATTTGGTTATAAAGTTGGTGTTGCCATGGATACACACCAGTTCCCCATGATGTAACGTGGCAGGATTCAGGGTTAGTTTTGGAAAAACAGGAGAGGCAGAGTGGATGTGGAGCAGCAGTGAAAATGTTGGAGATTTGGTGATTTTACAGATTGTGTTATTTTCCTGCATTTGTGTCTATATATTATTCATCATGGCATTTTTCTGGAACACTCTTTAATTTGTTCTCCATCTTGTCTTTTAATTTAAACATGACCTGTATGCTTTCAATGGCTCCTCTTCAGCTGCTATTGTTCATCTGTTAACAGACATGATTATTAAGTTACATCCAGGTAAACACACCTGCCTCAGTGTTGCTGCTGAAAACTCCATGTTTGTTATGTGCTGCTTTTTTCAGCCACTTTTACATAATGACATGTTGGTTACGGTTTTAACAGAGCTGTTATTTTATCCTCCTCATTTACAATTAAAGCACTTTTGAAAGATTATTTAAAAAGACAATATGAACAATGGGGATGTTTACATGAAGAAACAATGGTGTCTGTTTTTATGTAAGAGCCTGACTAATGTTTGCCTTAAATAATGACCCAAACCTTTAACCATTAGTACTGAACCTGGAACAGATGTACAACATAATACATAAGTAAAAAACAGACTCCTGTCAGGTTTTTATTTTACTCATTTCGTCAGTTTTTCAAAATACTTTATTGTTTTTACAAATTATCAAACAGATGAGACAAGAAATGTTTTATTAAAATATCAAGTTATTACCAAAATTAATATTGTCACACTAATTCAAAAATACCGTCAGGATTTGTCAGCGTTACATGATTAAAATTTATCTTATAACATGATAAAAATTTTCTATAGACAGTGATACACCGTTTGCCAATATTGCAATTTGCTTTGATAGGATTCAATATGAAACAATATTTTATAAATTATGATTTTTTTTTTAATAAACTCACAAAAACTAAAATATGATTGGACTTTTTTAAATCTAAATTTAAATATGAAACACAGTGTGGGAGTATGTTCATCAGTGTTTTCACTTTTGTATCATTACATCATTGTTCATTAAATAGAATCAGAAGTATTAGTCTTTACACTCCCACTAAAGTATTTCAAATATTTCCAGTATTTACATTAGAATAATAAAAACAGTGAAGAGAAGGAAGTTGGCGTCATTGTTATATTTCCTGAACTTTGATCAGTGAATGATCCTCAGAGTGTAGAACATGTGTGCATGTGCTGCCTATTCTTGTCCTCTCTGCTCAGAATGTTCCAGTAACTGGACGCTGTGTAAATATTTGTCGGACATAAGTGTAGCTCATTCAGCTGATCCTTTGGCTTCAGCTCCGACACAAAAGGCTCCTTCATCCCGAGCACGAAACCCGACCCTCACCTCTCTGCTCATTATTGATGGAGCAGTAAGTGTTACAGTTACAAACCAATTACTCTACCATTAATGATAGATGAGCTGCTCTACAAGCTCAGCCCTGTGCTTATCAGCTTTCCTCCTTTATGTCTGTGCGCTTTACTTTCACTCATTTACTCAAGCTCTCTCCTCCTCTTCCTCCTGCTGCTGGTGGTTTCAGTCTTTAATAAGTGGGAGGTGAGAATGACAGCTGGCAGTCTGAGCCCAGTATCAGGGGGGAATTTCTCTTAGTTCAAGAGGTAAAGAAGTCAAAAGGTGAGCAACGTGTCCCCACAACGACTTTGGCAAATCTGGTGACCCGGTAAAGTGATATCACACCAGCAAAGAGGAGGAAACAGTAGGAGGAGGAAGAGAGAACAGGGGAAAAGATGTGAGGAAGGAAAGATGTGTGCTGCTGTTTCAGCAGACCTCAGAGAAACTGTGTGTGTGTTGAGAAGTGTCATACAGGTGGTTTGTTTGTGTGGAGGAGGGAGAGGAGGAGAGGAGGAGAGTCGGGTCACAGATCAGGTTACCACCTCTCACATCTCCATCAACAGCCTCCACTGTCAAACATCTATTAACACTTCTCTTCTGTTTTCTCTCTGAAACTGAGGAAACTGAAGCACACACACTCACACACATGTTGTCGTAATGAATCACTTTTTTATACGATACAGATGAGAAGATATCAGACAACCTCAATATCTCTGCACTTTGATGTCACACTTGATGTTCTTCAGTGGTAAAAATAGTTTTGCAGTGTAAAAACAATACACAACAATAAAAACACACACAATAAACAAGAACACAGAATAACATAGGCACACACATCACAATAAGAATTCTGTCAGTGACTGTGAATCAGAACTAAAGAAAGTTAATCAGGTTTGTCTTTAATATGAACACATTTGAATATGTACAGTTTTCTCAGTGAGAGGCTGCAGCTCCTGCAGATTTAGTTTCCACCCAGGGTTTGTCAAAAACAAGCCATTTCAAGTGATTCTCAAATACTGTTGTCGATGAATATGAACTTTTCAGGGGCCTTTTTTGTCCCTGGTACTGGCTTCCCTCATCTCCTGTAGCTACGCCCCTGTTATAGACTCATCTGTTGCTTATGTGTGAGGTTCATTTTACATCAGTCCAGCAAAAATTCTTCACACTGACTGAAACACTGTCACTGCTGAAACTAATATTACACAATAATGATGCTTTTAAATAGACAACACTGTAAAAAAAAAGGCCAGTTTTATTTAGAAATGCAGTATTTTCCAAATACTACACACACACACACACACACACACACACACACACACACACACACACACTCTCTCTCTATCTTTCTCTCTCTCTGCCAAACACACACACACCTCCTCTGTTGGTGCTGAAGCCATAAATCAGCAGTGTTGTAGAAAAGCATGTCCTTAAGAAAATGATAAAAAGGAAGCAGGCATTTCCTCAGTGAGTAGATTTGTTCCTGCTCAGTGAGTGGACCGAGTGTTTACACACTAAATGTTTTCTTCACTGATTCACTGAATCACAAAGTGTCTCTATAATTCATAGCTCTGCTTTAACTTTGCTCACTGTCTGTCGACTCAGTCTTCAGAAGCTGATTCAGCAAATGTTTTCTTTACAGTGACTGCACATAAACAACTATAGCTACATAAGGTTAAAGCTGCAGTACGTAACTTTTGTGGATGTTGTTATTCCTCTGCCTCTGTTTGTTCTTCATGAACAGAAACAATGTAACATTAACAGTTTTCTGTGTCCTTCATCTGAAAACAGACTGTCAGGCAAAACTATCAGACCTGACTGAGGGAGCACTTGTGTATACAGCAGCAGAGCTGGGGCGGGTGGAGACATGTTTACAGTCGTCTCACTTCAGCTCAACATCCGTCTCCACATAAAAACAAATCACTTCCTGTGTGCAGCGTCGTATTATCAACGAGAACTTGTTCATGGTTTGAATGAAAAAGACATTTGTTTATATTTAAACATTACATTCTACAGCTCAACGATGTGAACAGAAAAAATTAAAGCTCATAAAACCTAAACAGACTTGAGGAAGCTGAAGCCGCAGCTGGTCAGTGATCCGTGACATGTGCAGTTCTCCTGGTCTCCTCTGGAGACTGTGACGACCGCAGAGGAGGAGACCTTTTATCAGAGTGTCCAGTGAAAGTGTTTGGCTGAAGTTTATGGAGATTTATGGCTCCTTCCTCAGCCTTAATTGCGTCCTCCTCTGTGGGAAGTCGTGCAGCAACGGGGCTCCTGCAGGTGGACCCACCAAAAACTGGCTCGTATGGAGACAAATGGTGTCACAGCGCACTCCAAAAACCAGACGACAAACAAAGAGCAGGAAGAGCAGAGTGTGGACGTGAACAGCTGCGGCTTTGAAGAGTTTAGGACTTCAACTTGACCTTCAGAGACACACAAAGTGTTATGAGCGTCCTGGGAAAGAAAAGCTTGTGTCATTGTTCTGTTCTGACAGACACAAACTGCTGGATTAAATCTAAAAACATTTATTCCATAACATAAGCTTTCGTAAATCTTGTACAAATCCTATATTTTTCTTTATTTAAATACAAATGTGGCCTTGAGAAAAAGTGAAAGTATTTTCATAAGAGAAAAACAATTAAACCTTAAAAATGCGGCAAATGTTAATATAACAGTTTTTTAGAAAAGTTTTTGAAACACATAATAACCTTTGTGTTTATTTATTTACCAATTTACAAACAGCTCATGTATTTTGATTATTTATCACATTTGGCTGCATGAGGAGAGACTGAAGAAAAGTAAACTTAGAGTAAACAGAGAGTAAAGACTAAAACTTAATCTGAGCAGAGAATCAGTAATGATGTGATGAATTTCATCTGATGTTTGCTGGTCATCTCTCAAATTTATTTATTTTTTTTTTTACAAGAGAACATATACAGGTTTGTTTCACCTTCTTTCTTGTTTTTCTGTAACGAAATAGTCAGATTTATTTATGTATATGGTACAAAAACTCTTCACCAACTCACAGCTTCAGTTAAGGAAAAGCTCTTTGTTCTCAGGTGAGGGACATGAAAAAGTCTGTGAAAATGACAAAGCAACAATACGAGCAAAAAGACAGCAAACAACTTATCTACAGAACGAGGTTTGAAAGAGTGTGAAACACTGATGAATGTGTTTGAGTAATACATGATGGAGAAGTGCATTATTAATAAATAAATGACTGTGAAATCCACAAACAACCAATTAAAAAGACAAAATCACATTTACAACAACAAATGCAGCACAAGATAAGATTCAACAGATAAACAGTCTGATTATTGAAACAAAAACATCCATTAAACTAATTACTTTCAATCATCAGCTTTGTTCTGCTGCCCACCTGCACATTAAAGCTTCATCCTGCAGAGAATAAAGGTTATTTTGTGTTGCAGCAGAATTCAGCAGAACAGTGACCTCAAAGCAGGGACCAGGCAACAGAACACAATTAAACCAAATCAAACAGATTCTGTGAAACATCTGGGCACGTTTGTTCCCAGTGTGTGTCTGCTGAGCTGAAGACAGAAATACTATATACAGTAGATGTACTCATATTAACTTTTTAAATGATCAAACATGTTTACAATAACTGATGAGGATCAGCATAATCATGAATGTAGGACATTGTTCATATTTCTTATGTCTGACTTTAAACACTGTCTAGTTAGTTTGATATCTTTTTTTGTGATATTATTAAAATTAGTTCATCTTTTCCTTTTGTATCAATAGGTTTTTCTAGAAAACTGTCAAAGTCTTAAACTATTCCTTTGTGGCATTTATTGATATTATATATTGAATCAAAATGTACATAATGTTGATTAATTGTTTTAATGTTTTTCCACTTGTCACCTTGAATGTGATATATGACATTTTGTGGAATATTCACAGTGAAAATGAACTAGCCCACACAAAAACCTCTCCACTGCTTTTAAATGGTGAACTGAGTTTTACTGTGGTTTGTTTGTCCGTCAGGAGATGAACACATTCGCTTTTCATAATCAGATTCAGAGATGTTTATAAGAAAAGAAATGTTCACAGAGACATGTTGTTCTTTGCTTTGAGACGTCATAATAAATTTGTTTGTCCACTCACCTTTACACTCACCTTTTTGTTTTTCACCTTTGACAGTTGAGTTTCTTTTGTTTTCCCTCTCTCTACATTGAAAAAATAACAATAGACGTTCAGACGTGTCCCTGCATAAAAATAGCCTCTGTGTTTCTCTACATGGGATCAAATCAAATACAAGTATGAAGTCACATGACTCTCTGCTGACCTGAGCAGTCAAGGCCAGTGTCACCAAACCACATTTCAAGACAATGTGATTTTAGCTGAATATTTGATTCTACTTTTCTAAGACAGTTCATGTAAAGTCAGAGAAATTAAAAAGACAAAAAAAAATCTCTTTAACAAACACTTAAAACTAAATTTGGATGAAAATGAAACAAAATCATTTTAGCAAAAGTCTGGTTATATTTTTGTTCAAGTGTCAAACACAAAGATCATCACAGTGAAATCTAAAAATCTGAAAATCTAATAAAACAGCAGACATCATACAACAATATATCATTCCTTGAACAAATATCTATGGAACACAGTTACCACTTCTGTCTGAATCCATCCAAAAACAACTAGTCATTATAACTAGTTATTATAACAAGGATAAGTTTGTCCTGATCTTCCCTATGAGAGAATTATTGGATTAGAATTGAGATTAAGACTATGAAAACCTGTAACTTCAGTCTGAAGTGGACACACACACACACGTTTGCACTTCTATCAGAGTGAGGACCCTCATAGACATAATACATTCTCCAGCCCCTTACCCTAACCTTAACCATCACAACTAGATGCCTAAACCTAACCCTTACCCTAACTCTAACCTAAACCCAATTCTAAGCCCTTTTAAGGGGTGAAAAAAAAAAGTGAGGACCAGTGGCTTTGCCTGAATGTGTCTTTACTTTTTGCTCCAACATGCTCCAGGGGGCTTATTGCGCTACCCAAACCCGGGCCAGGCTTTCTCTGGGTGGACACAGGTCCAACATGCCTCCCTTGCCTCCCTGGAGCGCTACTCTGATCCAGGGAGCCCCAGGGGCTCTGTCCAGTCTCCTACCTGGGCCAGTGCCTCCCCTGCCTTGCCACAAGTGCCCCATGCACCCCTCCCGGAGCTCCACTTTGACCACTCTGGCCCACAGACCTTCATCCAGCCTCTGTTTCCAGCCACCGGGACCTCCAAAACCTCCATGGCGCTCCTCTCAATCCCAGGGACCCACTCTTATGCAGCCCCCCCTTGGACTCAAGCTCCACAGCATCACCCTGCCCCGTGACCCATCTGGACCACTGTGCCCCTGGTAACCTGCTTCATGCCCCTGGTAGTCACCTGGCCTAGAGAGGCGGCAGCACAATTTACACGTTACATACATTAGTGACATTAAAACTGATTAAAAACAGCTGAAAATATCGACAGTCTGAAGTTTGTGGCTCCAAGTCATTTAAAAGTGTTCAGTCAGACCAGCGTTCCAGTCACAGGGAGCAGCAAACAAAAACAATCGTTCCACATTCACTTCTGACTGTGAACTGTTGGGTTTCTTTCTACTTTGTCATATTGTAAAGGTTTCAGAATTACTATGTACAGTGCCTTGAGATAATGTATGTTGTGATTTGGCGCTATACAAATAAAATTGAATTTAATTTAATTAATGGAACTAACACAAGCATATCAGGTGTTTTGCAACATGAGGTCATTACATCAAATACAAATAAAAATAAGAGGCACAACACAAAATTAGCATTGTTAGAAATGATCAAAGTTGATGAAGAACCAATCCTTGGATGTAAGTTTATGTATTTAACAAAATAGAAAACTGTCAAAACTGTAAACCTGAAGAACCAAACAGTGAGGGGAAAATTTAAATCCATGCTTTTAAAAATGATTCCTAAGGATTTAAAACGCTTTCATGGGTCAATTCTCTTTAGTCACACACGTAATATCAGTGCTATTCATACATACTCATACATCACACATAAAGAGTCGTGCATTTATCCTGCACTATAGTAGCAGTAGGCACCTTGTGAGAAAACAGGAAGTTAGCCAGCTGAGTGGTTTCTGTCTTTTGTCTGTGCTGCACTTTAACCCACAGACGGAAATAGAGCGATGGAAAGTGTGACTTCTGCCACAGAAAAACAAAATGTTCCCAGCAAAAATAGAGAAAATTGGCAGCATGAGACAATCTGACACTGAAGACCTGAGGGAGAATTAGCAGAGAGGAGTAAATAAAAAGAAAAGTCATCAACTTTAAACAAACTCACAGTTTTTCACTCTCAGAAGCTGAAGTGAAAGTGCTGCCTCTGTCTTAGTGTGAGCTGTTGAGCAACAGTCATGTTTCCTCTGCCAGTCTGATGTTTTTACACTTTCAACATCCAGAGCACGCACACACACACGCACACACACACGCACACACACACGCACACACACACACGCGCGCACGCTGTTTAACCTCCAACAACTTCATTTACAGAGTGAACTCAATGATCAGGAAAAACAAGAGGATGTTTAAAAAACATACAGGTTTATTTATAGCAATATGTGTGCTTTTACTGATGTTCTATTGGTCATTAGGACACACACATACAGATAATGTGAGGGTCCAGGGAAAGGTCAGAGTCTCCAGTAAACTAAAGTCTATTTAACCACAAACACGTTGCTGAACCTGGTCACTGACTGACCTCACCTCAGGTCACTTCACAGGTCAACTTTATCTTTAATTCATGAAGTGACAGTTACACTGTAAAATACAGCACACACACACACATCAGGTTATGAGAAACAACATTTCTTTATCAACACTATAAACTTAGAGTTTTCCATTTACTTGACTGTTTTGTCAACATTCATTTAACTCATTAACACATTAACCTTGTGTGTTATTCCAATAATCATTGATAAGTTGACTTTACTCGTCATCAAGTGAACGTTTGTTTCTAAACTCAACCTCTTTAAACTCAACTACTTCACTGTTTCGTCTCTGATGTGTCAGGGTTCGGTTCAATCATTATCTAAAACTTTAGTTTAGTCTTTAGTCTTTGTGTCCTCATGTCTTCATTGTGTCTTCATGTCCTCAGTGTTTGACAATTTTTTAAATTTACTTCCTCTGCAGTTTCTTCAAACATTCCTGGACTGAAGTCACAGCGACACCATGGTCATGATCCTAAAATAGATTTACAAGCGTGCGACTGCGGTTGATTGTTTGTGCAAATGTGTCGGTGTTGAGGTTTGTGAAGTGTGTGGACTTTAAATGAGACAGTTTTCTTTTCTCTTTGTGTATGGAACAGTCAGAGTGGCTGGTGGTTTTTGTTTGCTGTTTATTTTTGCTTTTCTGTTTGACTCAGTTGTGTCCAGGGTTTGAAACAGACGGACAGACTTTGGAGATGTTTACACAGATAGTAATAAATGCTGTAATAAATGATTAAAACAAAGAGACAGAAGCAAAAATATAAGATTTCACCTGGAAACATTTGCTTTGTGACTGTGGCGTATGGTTTGAACTTTCATTCAATCACAGTTAACATTGAGTAGTGGGTGAGGGAAATTCTGGACCAATACACACACACTGGTTTCCATGACTTCTGGGGACATTACATTGACTTCCATTCATTTCCTGCAGACTTACTCTAACCTTAACCATAATTACTAGTGTCCTAACCCTAACCCTGACCCTAACCCTAACCTCAGCCTAACTTTAAAACATGTCTTCACCTTAAAATGGAGTCATTTACGTTATGGGGACTTGATTTTTGTCCCCATAAGGAAGACAAGTCCCCATAATGTGAGTGTGGAGACACATTTAGGTCCCCACAACATGAGGAAGACCAGCTACACACACACAAATCATTCACACACACTTTGACACCTTCAGTCAATTCAGAGTCTAAACTCGATCTGGAGGAAACTAATAAACACATGAGGACAAACAGAAACACGAATCACTTCACTACAAAACCAACCAGTTCCTTACACTCAATGATTTTCTCTGAAATAAAAACGTTTATATCACCTACAGAGTCATTTCACCCTTTATTTGCATTTCATTCAGCTCTTTTTGCTTCAAGCTCAATGATGTGGCCTTTAATTTTACATCATCATAAAATATTAATAAAACAAAAACAGAAAACAATAAAACTGGTAAGACAAACTCTGGCCCTTCATCCCTGAAGTGTAGAATTATATGGTAAACAATGAAAAGACAGTGACCAGGATATTTGCTGTTTTTCCTTCAGGCAGCTCAACAAAGACTCTGCTCTTCTTCCTCCTGTTCTGTCACATGAACAAAGATAAAAAAAAAAACAGGATTTATTATCAAACAGCAGCATAAATCTACCACCACAACACTCAGTATCAGAGGTTTCTTCATATGTTTATACCCATACAAACTATTTCTTTTAAAGTCTCTGAAATGATGATGTTTTTACAGTTAAGAGCCATCACTTTGAAATATGCAAAAAAGAAACATGCAGAATAAGGAATACATTTGCAATTAGTTAGTAAAAATGTCTTTAAAATAAATTTGTAAACAAAGAAACTGCTCGAGTTTTTTATTTTCAGATACTAACTCTGACACAATTAAGTCCAGATTTCATTACAATGGTCATTACCACAGTCGCAAACCACAGTTGGATCATGGGAAATATTTTTGGGAAAAAATTGATATAATAATTTCTAGCTTTTGCAAATGTAATTTGTTCAATATCAAACAAAAAGCATATCATTTGGACATGGCAACTTGACCTGATTGATCAAAGTAATACAGTACAAATAGAAAGAAACAGTGGCTAATAATGTAGGAATCTTTGGGAACTCTGCTTTAAACTCTACTTTAAAACACAGCAGGATATTATTTTAGTCAGACGTGTTCACAGCAGCACTTTACGAGAAGGAGCGGAGTCTGGGTCACGTAGGCGGGAAATCTTTCATGAATTCACTCGCACATTCTCCAGACATTTCACTGCAAAGATGATAAAAAGTAAAGGAGAAGCTCTTGAGGACATTTCATGAAGATGTCCAGAGATAGTTTTACAAATGTCATCACTTCAGAAATGATTTAATCAAATCAGATTACATCTGATCTCATAAAATATCAGCTTCAAATAAGTTTAAGGTTTTTTCAAGCTTTTTGTTTCACAGTGAAAGGTGACTTTGATAATAAACTCACAGAGCGTTTCTCTTGGAAAAACTGCTTCATTATTGTCTGAAGTAAGAGAGCCACGTGTCGCAGTGAGACTGAAGTGGAGGTCAAACTAACAGGTCACTGCCTCTTCATCATTCTCTCTCTCACCTACTATAAATCTGTTCAGCACAATAACAGAATAAACACAGAGGGAGTTTTCTTAAACACCCATGTGACCTTGTTTCTTCTCTGACATGGAGTTTCCAAACCCATTAACAAAACACACATTCATTCATTCATCTTTATTAATTCAAACTTTTAAAAAAACAAAATAAAAAAACAGCAGTTTTCTGGGTTATTCATGTTGAATCACAGCAAACTTCAATAGGTTTTAGATCAAGTGTTACCTATTTGAAAAATCTGCTTCAGAAGAAAAGTTGTTTTTACAGCATGAAGGTTCATTTTTGCAGGAAGTGAACTTCACACAACGCTAATAAATGGGGTTTCCTTTGTTAAATCCACTCTCCATCGACCTGAGTGGATGACAACCTCTGATAAGGTTAAACAAAATCCTACACACACAGAAATCATGTGTGCCTGTTTTCTTTAAACTCTTTCAGTGCTTGTTGGTGTGCAGATCTTATCACACAGGATATTAACAGTAGGTTTATTTTGTGAAACCTAATTCAGTCATTTATGAATAAAAAATATATCAAACAAATGATAATGAAATGAAATAAAAATTGAGATATTGTTTCTCTTTTCAATAGTTTTTCACTCTTCTGTTGTTCTCCCACTGTTTTTGAGCTGCAGTTAATTATCACTAAAACACATTCCACTAGTCAAAAACAAGTTTAATCCAATTATTTGTACAGTATGAATGTGTTCAATGAGGATTCACTTCCAGGTCAATTGTTTCTACAGGATACACAGGTTTTTATCACCTTCATCTCTGATCAGCATCAGTAGAAACACCATCATTTCTTCTTCTTCGTCTGCTTCATTTTTGGCAGCGATGCTTTTTCCCCATTTATGGTCATTTATGGTGCCATGTTTTGACTTGCATTCATGTTTTTTTTTCCATTAGCTTAGCCATTAGCTATGAATTTTTTTATGGAGCCTTGTGAAACAGCATCGGATATTTTTATTTTAACTTCATTTAACTTAATTTTTCATTAGCAATTTAAAATGGATCACTCAAAAAAGATAGAAACAACTAGTAACAACTGTAAAACTGTTGTTGTTTACAGCTCGTTCATGATGCCACATTTCATAAACATCTGGAAAAAACATGATGTAATGGTGAGTTTTTCATGGGTTGTGGATTTATGGATTGTGTGAGAGACTCTAGATTAAGTTGTGGATGTGACTGTATTTGACTTGTGTTTCTTCATTACACTTAAACACACATATAAACACAGTAAATAATGAGCTGCTGTGTTGTATTTCAGGATTTATTTTCACAGAAAACTGGTTCCTTGGTTTTGTCTCTGTCTTGCCTTTTACACAGAGTTAATACTGATCTGACTTTTGTGAATTCTATGAGCCAAGAAAGGAATTAAAAACCTTCTTTTCCTGATGAAGGCTGATGCAGCTACAATAAATATGTTAGCTTAGCTTTCGCTGTTGCTGTTGTTCTGGTCTGACGTGTGCTCCACTGTGACCACTAGAGGCGCTCATGTGTTTCATAGTGGATCTTCACTTGTGACAGCATGACTGGTGAGTCCACTGTGGCTTTGACATGTTGGTGAAAACCAGTCAGGATGGCAAACATGAAGATGTGAGGAAGATTGTCCTGGCACTGCTCTTCTGCACAACGATCGAACCTTGTTGAGATTCTGGCACAGAGAAAAGAGGAAGGTGATGAGGGAGGAAGGAGGAGGAGGAGGAGGATGGGCAGAGTCTTCATCACTGAGCCTGGAGCTGTGACTGCAAGAAAAGAGCAGGGATTTTATCTCTATGTCCTCTGGGACTGGAAAAGGCAGCAGAGGGTCGTTTCCTGAGATGTGAAGAGAGGGAGGAGTAAATGAGGAGGAAAAAAGGAGGAGGGGGGAAGAGAGGAAGAAGAGGTGAGTCCAGGATGAAGAATAAAGAGGAAGAAAGAGAGAGAGAGAGAGAGAGAGAGGAGTCGTGTTCACAGCCAACCTTCCTCCATCAGTTTCACTCAGATTTCCACAACAAAAACATCATCACAGCGTCATCACAGGGTCACAGCCACAAATACACAGAGAACAACATGCACCCAGCACTTTAATGTTCCTCACACTCAGTCAAAGCAGAAAACATAACAAACACCTATCAAAGAGAAGTTTGGAGGCAAAACAGTAAATCCAGGATTTAAGAGGACGGAAGAGACAAAGTCTTCAAAGAGACGAGCGTGAAGAAAGACTCACTGAGTTTATTCACATGATCACTCAGATGTTACTGTAGATTTACCACAGAAGATTTGCATTGTCCAAATACAAACGTTCCACATCCACAGCAACTTAGTTCAGTCACTCTGGTTCATCCATGGTGGTAAATCCATGAAGGTTCACGTCTCAGCTAAACGTGTTCTTTGTCTTCATTATAAACATAATGTGAAGCTGCTGCATTATCAACAAGATTATCAATGAAAGTGGGTGTAAAATGTGACAAATCACAACAAAATGAAAAATATAGAAAAGCATTTTTTAAAACCCAAATGTTTTCCTTTTCACTCGTGTGTCCATTTTCTGAGATTCCTGATTCTTCCTGTATGATCTGTGTTACACACACACACGTGTGAGCCTCATTCATCAGTGCAGACTCAGTTTTTATGTTTTCTGTCACTCGTTGGAGTGACGTTTTCCATACGTTCGCTTGTTGTGAGTTTTCTGTTCATGTCAGTTTGTAGCTGAAAACAGCTGTTTCTCACACAGACTGAGAACAATGAGCAGACAAAGGCCTCAGTCAAACTGTATATGAATTTAAATAGGGAAATCAGTGTGTGTGTGTGCGTGTTCTTGTACTTGCTGCAGAGTGAGGACCAAAATTTGTATAATTCCTACCAAGTGAGGGCATTTTGACAAAGTGAGGACATTTTGTCTGGTCCTCACTTGTTTAAATAGGTAAGTAGGTTAAGGTTAGGGTAAGGGGCTAGGGAATGTATTATGTCTATGAGGGTCCTCACTCTGATAGACGCGCAAACATGTGTGTGTGTGTGTTTGTGTGTGTTTGTATTCACCCCCACAGACACAGAAAAGAAACTGTGTTAAAATTCAGTCATTCCTTCATCCCACTGTGGAAAACATGATTAGTTTTTTTTTTCATATATTACTGTTATTCTTTTTCATTTCTCACTTTTCTTTTAACACATAAGAACAAAGCACATGTGAGATAAAAACCTTTACTTCTTTCTGGGTTTTTGAATGTCAAATATATTCAGGTGCAAAAGAATTTTAATATTTAAATGTTAAATGTCCAAAAAATGATATAGGAATAAAAACGTGTGGTTTAAATTAGTTTGAGTTGTTAATTTACATATTTTGAGAATCTGTCCAACCAGTCAACTTTACTGTAAGTTTTAGTTTCAACATAATGATCATTACCACACAACACCACACTCTAATGAGAGGAAAACAAGCAACAAGTGCTGTACATATTTACATTGTTTTCAAAAAAATAACAAGAATAAAATAAATAGCCTGCAGTCAGATTAGATTGAAAAATAGGAATATAAAAGTAAAAATGAGAAACTGAATAAATATTAAAGCAAGATACAAACCAAAATCTGAATTAAAAGACATTAAAACAATATTTATATAATGTAGAATATACACGTCTTTGGCTCCTGATAATTGTTCAGCTCTAAATTGGATACAATTCCATTTCCAAAAAGTTGGGAAGCTGTGTAAAATGTAAATAAAAACAGAGTGCAATAGAACATAAACAATATATCAGATGTTGAAACATGAAAAATATTTGGGAATGAAATAAAGGTTTATGAGATTTGAAAATGATCACTTTCAACATACCATCTTTTTGGGATCTGGGTGGTATCTGATGTAAGGACTGCTGTAAATAATCAATAATAATACACAAATAGATTTTGTATCGTTGATTCTCAAGGTGTCTGATTACAAATCTACACAAATTACCAAACAAGACAAGGGCAATTGTTGGTAAAATAGGAAGAAAATATTACAAAGAAGGAAGAGTCTTGTGTACTGTGGTCCATTGTACTGTAGTCCATTGTACTGTAGTCCACTGAAGTGTGGTTCACTGTAGTGTGGTCAACTGTAGTATGGTCATCAATAGTGTGGTCCACTGTAGTGTGGTCCATTGTACTGTGGTCCACTGTAGTGTGGTCCATTGTACTGTAGTCCATTGTATTGTGGTCCACTGAAGTGTGGTTCACTGTAGTGTGGTCAACTGTAGTATGGTCATCAATAGTGTGGTCCACTGTAGTGTGGTCCATTGTACTGTGGTCCACTGTAGTGTGGTCCATTGTACTGTAGTCCATTGTATTGTGGTCCATTGTACTGTAGTCCATTGTATTGTGGTCCACTGTAATGTGGTCCACTGAAGTATGGTCTACTGTAGTGTGGCCCATTGTACTATGGTCCATTGTATTGTGGTCTACTGTAGTGTGGTCCACTGAAGTATGGTCCACTGTAGTGTGGTCCATTGTACTATGGTCCATTGTATTGTGGTCTACTGTAGTGTGGTCCACTGTAGTATGGTCATCTATAGTGTGGTCCACTGTAGTATGGTCATCTATAGTGTGATCCACTGTAGTATGGTCATCTATAGTGTGGTCCACTGTAGTGTGGTCCACTGTAGTGTGGTCCATTTTACTGTGGTCCACTGTAGTGTAGTCCACTGTAGTGGGTCTAATGAAGTGTGGTCCACTGTAGTAGGTGACAGGTGGGATAACAACCTGAACAGGTCACCAGCCCATCACAGCACCAACATCTGAGAATAAGCACATGAGTCTTTTTATTAAATTTAGTTTGTGAAATTGCTGTCAAAAAATCCTCCACCTTTTGTAGAGGGTATACACCATATACCTATGTTTCATGTAGACCACACCACTGCTCCGACTGATTTCATCGTTTCCATACAAAGTAAAGAAAAATAAAAGAATGCGTCTGTTTCTGTCCCATGAGCTCACAGCAGGAGAGCAGCAGCAGTAACAGTGAACCACAGACTGCTCAGGGTTTCACAGCTTCCATAATTAAATATTCCCTCTCATCCTCACTGTGGAGATATAAGTGCTTCAGGTTGGGATTGTGAGGGAGGAGGAGATTGTGAGGTGTGTGTGTGTGTGTGTGTGCTCTTTTTTACTTCCTGTCTTTAGAAAAGGATATTTTTAGAAGTAGAGACACTGCACAGTAAAAGCCTCGATATAAAGACATGAAGAGAAAATCTAAAATCACCAGAGAAGGAAATCCCATCCCGATAAATCATATTATGAGAAAAACAGTGAGAGGAAAAAAAGAGTAGGGAGATGCAGGAGTTAGTCCATCTCTGCTGAAATATTTACAGGAGCGTCTGAGCAGATGATGTTCAACGACAACATGTTCTCAGACAAACTGCTTATTATTCACATCACTGTGCAACAGCAAAGATCTGCAGATTAATATTCAACATTTGTGCTGAAATCATCCTGAGGTTGCGACGCAGTCGAGTGTAATGATCCTCTATGTTTTTCTCTGTTGTCCTAAAACTGCACATCAACATTTATGATGTTAACACACAGTGAATAAAAGTCACAGGTTAAAGCTCAGCAAACACTTACCATCTGAGTAAAGTGTTGTTATACTAATGTGAGCATTATTTGAAACATAATGTCATCACAGTTGTCCTTTAACAAAGACAAACAGTCGGATCTGTCCTCTGTACAAACCAACAACTAGTTACCAAAGGAGAGAGGTCTCACTTGGTGCTGTTTTTCTCTTCCTAATATACAGCATCACTCTGTGACTCCAGACTAAATCTTGTTCTCTTCATGTAATTAGTCAGTTTCAGTGGTTTTGTTTCACTCCAAACCATGTTACTCTTGTTTTTATTTATTTTTAACAAAATAAAACCACAGAGACAATTATTTTGTACAGGAAGGGTTAGGCTTAGATGATGATGTTTCTGCTGCTGCTGATGATGATGTTTCTGCTGCTGTTGATGATGATGTTTCTGCTGCTGCTGATGATGATGTTTCTACTGCTGCTGCTGCTTCCGCTGCACTAACTGTCTGTGTTTCATCAGGCTCCTTTGTGCAGAAGCCAATGAAGCATCAGACTATGAGAAGCAGCATTTCCTTTTCAAAGAGGCAGCAGCTGCTTCTGGTGTCGAAATGAAACTTCATTCACAAATAATACTTGTTTGTGGCCTGGGAGTCTTTGAGTAATGACACATTAGAAACATTAGAAACATCATGACATGGAAGTCACAGAGTCACAGTCATTATGGAGCCAAACCAGCCTGAGGCCGCTCATCTGTTCTTGTCAGCGAGCTGGTTTCATTAGTCACTGAGCAGAAGACAGAAGCTCCTGTTGAAAGATCTCTCACCCCCTGTGAAGAGCCAAGTGTCCTCACACACAGGCTGCTGACCTCCACTGTCTCAGTGGTGGACAGGGGGGCGGAGCTAATGAGGCTGAGCAGACCACAGGCCGTCACCAGGCCCGGACCCTCATCTCTCTGCTGAGTCCAGTGATCTGACCTGCTCCTGACCTCATCTATGATCCAGTTAGTGGACTGGTGACTCCTGCTCTCTCTGGAGAAACGACAGATTCTCCACCACAGCAGAGAAAGAGGAGAGAGAGAGAGAGAGCTTTGGTGGCCTCCTCCCTCTGAGTGGATTCTCAGCAGTGACATTATAAGATGCTCAGTAGATGAGGAGAAGCTGAGGATGAAGAGGCAGACATGAAATGACGAGTGAGAGTGAAGAAAAGAAATCTGCAGCTCTTTGATGTTTTTGCCTTTGAATAGTCTCTCTCTCTCTCTCTCTCTCTCCCCCCCCCCCCCCCCCCCCCTCTGTGTTATGTAAATGACTCTGTCGAGTGATGGACATTCACACTTTGACGTCCAGGTTCAGTCTCTGCATTGAAACTTTTAATTTTTATTTAATTCAGATTTTTAGCATCAAATTGACTGATTATCAGCTCTGTGATCATTGAATACGATCAATAAATTGAAAAAAACACGGTTGACCTGCTCATAACATTGTTTTGTATTTAATGTCCGGCTGTAATCATCACATTTAGTTTGTTTATCAGAATCATCACCATCATTTACAGTTTTGCATGTTGGTCTCTGTTATGTCGAGATGTTACTTGTTAAATTCCTGCTGTGTTGCAGCTGAGACACATGTTAGATTACTGTCCAATCATAGTTCATCTATATTTCACCACCTGCATTAGTAAAATGTCACTGGCCTTGAGGAACAAGATAAAGGTTCTGTAGTTCAGTATAATGACATCTGAATTTTTATGGAGGCTGTTAAAGACATGAACCTCAAAATCAGAAATGCTTCATTAATCCACTTTACTCACAGTGTTTTTGAGCCTCAGAATGAGAAAAGCTTGAAAATGCTAGTTAAAACTCTCCGGATGAAAATGATGACACAGTTATTTGCTTTCACATCCAGATTGGTTCTGACTTAATTATCTACTACGACTATAGTGGAAAAATGTTTATGTGCTACATTATGAACTTGGCGTGTTGTAGTTTCTTTTCCGGCCAAATTATTTCCCACCAAGCTTTTAAGTCATCAAACATAGAGGACAGGGAAAAATAGCAACAAAATTCAAACTCCACAAATATCAAATGATTCAATCATTTTGGTGATAAATAGATTTAAAGTAAAGATTATGACATGGAGCTGCTATTTAATGTAATTTATTGTTCAAATAATACATACAGTATAATGATGCTCCCACATGACAAGTTGATTGTAGTTACACAAGCTACAGAGTTATTATAAAAGTAGGTACTAAAAGTAGGTCATGAATATACAAATAACAGCCTTGTTAAAACATTAAAACATTATACATACATACATATACACACACACACACATACATAATTTGTATAAAATAAAAAAACACAAATCTAGTAAAGAAGATATCCTCTTTGTGTATTTAATGAAAGTGGAGGAAAACTAAAGCTGACAGAAACATGAATGCTGGACGTCATGTTGGTGACAGAGTGAACCATGACTGACAATGAGAGTGTCAGTCCTGATAACAGACAGGATTCATATGTAACCTGTTTACATTGTGGCAGGTGTTAAAAAACAAGACAAAAAAATGCATGAGCATAAAAACAAAGACGAGAGAGAGTCAGAGAAACAGAAATAACAATCACAACAAAATACCACATGTTGACAGAGATTCATGTGGTCGACTCATACATCACTGCAGCACAATGGCAGACTTCACCCACTGAACACTCCCATATAGTGTGCTTTAATGTATCTACTGTCTAACAGTGTGCAGAGAGAGAGATGGGATGTGGCCCTGAGCAGTTTCTGATCATTTGAACTTTTCACTATTCCTCAGAACTAACAAAGTTCTCCATGGTTCAGATCTACACTTGAGAACTTCATATCAACCAGTGTCTGTTTATACAGGGTTTTCCTGCTGATGCAGGCTACAGGGTTCATATTAATACAGAACTCTAACTAAACCTTCATCAGAGATTATGGTGAAGGTCTCATTTGTGTGAGGTCTCATCTTAGATACACTGCAGATGTATTTGTTTTGCACATTCCAGATTATTCTAATCTCTCTGTTGGCATTTATTTATGACATTTGACTGAAAATGTTACATGAGTGTTTTCAGCTGGAACCAAATTAAGATGCTGACTGACAGAAGAAGAGATCAAACCACTTTTCCTCCATGGATGATGGTGTGTGTGTGTGTAGCTGGTCTTCCTCATGTTGTGGGGACCTAAATGTGTCTCCACACTCACATTATGGGGACTTGTCTTCCTTATGGGGACAAAAATCAAGTCCCCATAACGTAAATGACTCCATTTTAAGGTTAAGACATGTTTTAAAGTTAGGCTGAGGTTAGGGGTAGGTTAAGGTTAGGGTCAGGGTTAGGGTTAGGACACTAGTAATTATGGTTAAGGTTAGAGTAAGTCTGCAGGAAATGAATGGGAGTCAATGGAATGTCCTCTGAAGTCATGGAAACCAGTGTGTGCGTGTGTGTGCGTGTGTGCGCGTGCGTGCATGTACGTGCGTGTGTGTGCGTGCGTGTGTGCGCGCGCGTGTGTGCATGCGTGTGTGCGCGTGCGTGCATGTGCGTGTGCATGTGTGTGCGTGTGTGCATATGTGTGTGTGCATGTGTGTGTGCATGTGCGTGTGTGTGCGCGCTCGTGCGTGTGTGTGCATGTGTGCGTGCATGTGCGTGCATGTGTGTGCATGTGTGTGTGCATGTGCGTGTGTGTGCGCGCGCGTGCGTGCGCGTCCTCTGGGTTGGAGCAGACAGAAAGAACCTGTTCTCTCTCGCACACACGCTCACGTTTGTGCTTCTATCACAGTGAGGACCCTCATAGACATAATACATTCTCTAGCCCCTAACCCTAACCCTAACCTAAATCCAATTTTAACCCTAACCCTAAAACCAGGTCTTAACCCTGAAAAAGCTATTTAAAGAAATGAGGACCAGACAAAATGTCCTCACTTTGTAGGTGTTTATACGATTTTTGGTCCTCACTCTGCAGCAAGTACAAGAACACACACACACACAGCTCGATGACACGTCTTTATTCCTGATTCCTGATTATTCTTTTTTTTTTGTCTTAAAACGTTTTCTCTTACTTTGTCGTTGAAAACAACTTTGATAAAAACTTCAACACTAGAGTGTTTGTACTTTTTCTGTTTTGTTGACTTTTACAATTTCAGTGTGTTTGGAGCCAAAGCTTTATTTAAAGCTGTCATCTTTAACTTTCATTCAGTTTATTGTCAAATAAGTTCACACAGTGTGGATTAAGTCTACCAGCTCCACACGACTCTCTCACACTATAACAGTGTTTGGATCTCGTGTCGCCCGGTGACAGTCCCACACTGCACAAACTGATTTGTTTCATGGTGAGACAGACAGAAAAGACAGTAAAAAGAGACGACTGCACAAAGAAGCGTCCACAAATGAATTCTTCTACTAAAAAAGTCTCAGTCTTTCAGCAATTTGACTGCGCTCTTCCCAGCTCTGCTGCTGTATACACACAAATGCTGCCTGACAGAGTCCGTTTTCAGATGGACACAGCAAATAAATAATGTTACATTGTTTTTGTTCAGAAGAATAAAAACAATCAACAAAAATTACATATTGCAGCTTTAAAAGATGGGTAGAATATTTAAATCTGAGAGCAATTTATTAATTAATGAAGTTATTTTCAGCTGTGAATTGTGATAATATTAGTTATTTCAGAAAGAATTTCAATTCTGAAGATTCTTTGGTCTGAGGTGTGAAGGAGACATTTTCTTTTTCCTGCAGCAGGGCCTCATGTTGGGGGTGGGGGGGGCAGCGTGTGTGTGTGTGTGTGTGTGCAGGGGCTGTGGAACAGAGAGGAAGAGGGTTAATCATGTTTGCAACAGGACGAGCTTCCCCTTGAAGTGGGAGACAGAGGTAGGAAGTGTCCAGATTTATGACGCTCCATCACCGGCCATTGTAGCTGCTGCCTTCACTGTGGCTGCTGAGCAGCAGATGGGAGGGAGAGTGTGAGCGGAGCAGTAAATCACAGAGAGAGTGTGGCTCAGACACACACACGCACACACGCACACACGCACACACACACGCACACACACCGTGTGTGAAGTCTTCAGCAGCACTGCAGAAAATATTGAGCTGTTCAATCTTGTCTAAAAACATGTCTTTAAATGTTAAAATTTGAAAAGATGATTACTGTGTTAAGTTACATAACCCTGCAAGAAAATCAAATCAATTACAAACACTCCAAAAAACTGATCCAAAAAAACTGTTGGATAATGAAATGTAAAGAAAGAGTCATGTGCTGACAAACAACTGAAATTTTGTATAAGGACTAATTTCCCTTCACTGTATAATTCTACTTATCAGCAAGATTCTATTCTAGTTAACAGGAAGGTTCATTCTGTGAGGAAGAGAAATGCGCTTGTTACTGGAGGGTTGCCAGTTTGAATCCCATGACAGGTCAAAGATCGAGGTGCCCCTGAGCAAGTTCTCCAACCCCCATTGTTCCCCGAGCACAGATCACAGATATGTGCTGCCCACAGCTCCTGTGCCTCTGTGCGTGCGTGTGTGTGTGTGTGCGTGCGTGCGTGTGCGTGTGTGTGCGTGCTTGCATGCGTGTGTGTGTGTGAGAGAGATAGAATGAGGCCTCATCCTCTTAACTCACTTCTCTCAGTCAAATGACTCTCTGTCTCCGTCAAGTACCATTGAGTTGATTTCCTTCACATGCAGTCTGAGGATCACTTAACATTCAGCCAGCACATGTGCGTGTGTGCGTGTGCACATGTGCGTGTGTGTGCATGTGTGTACACAGAGGTGTGCAAGTGCCACATCCACATCTTACAGTCAGCTGGTGTCTCTCCGTCTTTATGGGGTGGCCTCCTGTCACATCTGGACTCTGGTGCCCACATGGACTCTGGCCTGGTTAAAGACCATCCTGAGGCCTCTCTGGACGGGACGTGTGCTGTGCTCTGTGTGTACACAAGATCTGTGTCCTCAGTGGGGAATGTTTACCCAGCTGAAGTCCAACTGTCTCTCTCTCAGCTGTACTGTACTGAAAAATAGAGACATCTCTGATGTTCATATGTCACTGTAAAAGAGCTATTCTACTTTCACTCTCTTTTTACACATTTAACCTTTAATTTTTGAGCTGCATTTTTATGTATTTGCAGCTAAATCATATGAAAAAAAAAAAACCTAAAGAATAAAACATATAGGCAAAGAAACAGTCAGTGTGTGCATCTATCCATTAGAAGGCAATATGATACGTGTCTATACATGGACTATGACATTGTTCAGAGACTTAATTCAGTGTTAAAATTTGACTAATAAGATCAGAAGAACAAAAATACAAGATAAGAAAGAGTTCAGGGAAATAACTTAAATAATATTAATATGTAACATCAATGTTGTTTTGTAATGTTTTAAGTGCTTCGGGCAAATCATTTGAAACAAAGGAAACATGAAATTATTTTTCTTATAATCATTTCTGATAAATTGTCTTTAGTTTGTTTAAACAGATTCTTATTTAAGATTTACTAAACAGCACATGCACAAAAATTAATTCAGGCATATACATGATCACTTGGGAATGTTTGGTTTATTCATCCAATATTCACATGATATTTTGCTCTTGTCATAATTTATGTTTTGAATTGAAGGAGGTTTGTGTGTGTGTGTGTGTGTGTGTGTGTGTGTGTGTGTGTGTGTGTGTGTGTGTGTGTGTGTGTGTGTGTGTGTGTGTGTGTTTGGTCTGATTTCTAGTCTCAACAATGCAAAGTGTGGGAGAATTAGGAAACAGGATCAGCAGTAATACACAGAAGCTTCATCAGGGGTTGTCACTCTGGTGTTGGCAGTGATGGCTGACACTTCTCTGCAGTTGTGGCAGCAGTAAGACTTTGTATCATTCTGCAGTCAAGAGAAAATGCAGCATAATTGGGAGCTCGGCTGATATTTGACTGACTGAGTGACGTTTGAAATATGACAGACTGCACACAATGTGCTTTCGATGCAGAAGTGAAAGTGAATCAGAAATGCAGTTAATTGTCTTCTTCACCTTCGTCTGTGTTCGTACATCACTCGTCCTCGTTTCACTCCCGACCAAAAAGGTTTGACTACACCTTCAACCCGGTGCAGAGTCATAACTCAGCCTCTCCATGTGTCGACTGCAGCAGCTCCATCATAAAGCAATAACACTGCAACTCAATCGTAGGTGAGAAGATGACGGTGATTCTCCGCTTCTGCCAAGTGCTGAAGGGATTTATAACCGTGTCTCTTCTAAACGTAGCCAATTTCACTGTAATATGATATTAAAGAATGATGTATGCAGGAGCTTCACATGTTCACATGAAGGAGTCTCATCTGCCGGTGAACCACAAACAGCTGCTGATGTAAAGGGTCATCGCTGATAATGACCTGGAGATGAATGAGCTCTGATCATGTAGGAAAATATTGTATGTTTCATTATATTTTATTTTATTTTGCGTCTGAATCCATGTGACTTATCAGTTCTGTGTGACGAGCCGATAAAATTCTTCTCAGCTGCAGTGAAATGACAATTGAACACTGTAAGTGAGGTGTTTAAGAGATATGTCTCTTTAAATCTCACTCCTTTCTGAACGGTGCATTTAAAAATGCACCTATATATTTTTACTGTGTGGAATAAAAACCTGTGAGAAGATAAGCTTATAGAATTTCTTGTGTTATTCCTTTTAACTTCTGCACAAACATCTACTTTCAGGTTCTACATGTTTTTTTTTCCCTGAAATTCCCCTCAGTTATATTAAAATTCAACTCGAATCGCAGAGCTCTTGAAACTTTCAATCTCAAATTCTTCTGCCTGACTGTGTGGCTGCTCATGTTTTCCAGCTGTAGCAGAGTTAATGTAAGTACAGGATGTCAGTGTCTGTATACGAGCACTCACTAAAATACAAATCAGTTTCCTGCTCAGTCCAGGACTCAGAAACAAGTCAGTTTTTATGACTCAGGCTTGAATTGAGATTCAAGCACTGACTTTTCATTCTGACGTGAAAAGTTGATAATAAGGGTTCTTGTCATTTTTGGTAAAAACGTATAATCATGTGAAACAATTTATAATTTTTGCAAATTATAATTTTTGTACATCAATTCAAAGAAGAGGCTCAAACTGTGGCTCAGACTGAAAATCCAAATTATACTTAGCTGATTTTACCTTTTTAGTTAAGTGTTACTGCATCACATGAGCAGTTTATATGATCCTGTGAAACAGTATCAACACTGAAGAAAACATCCAAAGTGAAAACCTTTACAATCTCACACATGATTTTCCTGCACACACTGGTTTGTGTGCGGTGGTTTTCTCTGACAGATAATGGTCATGTTTATGACACGTATGTGCTTATGTGCGTGTGATGGTTGCTTTTCCTGCCTCTGTGTTCAGTTTGTCAGCTCGTGCCGGTTTCCGCAGGGGAAGCCGCCACGGTGTTGTCCTCGGACAAAGCTCTGACCCCGGGGTTAAGGAATGTGAACGATCAGGACCTTCCCCTCAGGGTGGACAATGACCAACACCTCAGAAAACGCCCAGGTCATCTCACATGCTTTTGTGTTCCTCGTCACACACCTTCGGTCGGCCCCTTAATCAACAGGTCACGTTTAAGTGGAATCAGAACAGAAATTTTCAGGCACTTCCTTCTTATTGAAAAACCACATTCACTTAAAAAATGTTTTCTCTATTTTCCTGATAGGATTTTAACCTTGAAAGGGCAATAGATTTCGGTAAATTATTATCTTTATTTATAGAACAAAATATATAAAATATTAGTTTAAAAAACTAACACAAATAAAAAAAAATCAATAAAATGCAAGTCTAAAAAAGTTAGTTTTTAAAAGTGACAGTTTCTTTCTGTGATTATTTCTGGCTGCTGTTTGACAACTGAAGGTTAAGCTTCTTAAAGTTTGTTATCAGTATCAAATTCAATAATCTAGTCTTAAAGGTAGGGTGGGAGGTCTTGAAAAAAGCTGTTGGAGCAGGCTGTATTTTGAATTCAAAGTCCAAGCCCCTTTCCCCAGACTTCCCTCTGAATCCACGCCTCCAGAATGGATTTATGGGCAATGACAACATAATGCCCGGAAACAATGAATACTCTCAAAAGATCACAAAGACATATAAAATTACCCTAAGTGTCCAGTAGAAACAGGACCACAGTGGCGTCACTTTGCAGCCCTTTCTGGATTTTCACTTGTCGCCACTGTTCAAACGCAGCACCGATGTGAACTCAGCCTTTTTCTTGGAAGTAGCTTTTCTCAAAGACACTCAGTGGGCCGTTATGAGTGTCCCTACCAATAATAGAGACAGGACAAGTGTATATGTAGACACATTGCTGACAGAAAAGATGAGAGTGAGGGTGAGTAAGTGACATACACAGCGGTGACCTTTCAGGACTGTCAGTCCAGATGTTAAGAAAACAGGTAAATTCTTTTTGAAAAAACATGACAAGCCCGGCCTGCAGAGCCTGAGGAAGGTGGCGGTAAATCTGTCCTTCTCAGTTCGGGCTCAGGCAGAGCTAAACTAAACTCTACCAGCTTGTGTGAGCTCAGACATTGTCTTTTCCGTGTCTGCACATGTGCGATTAGTGCACAAAGAGGGGGACGAGCATAGAGGGAGGGAGGAGTAGATGGCAGTTTGATTGATGCGTCACAATCCAATTATTTTGTTTGGGTGGTTCATTAAGATTGGATGGTGTTTTTACAGTCTTGTCCGCTTCACAGGTGACCAATTTTTTAAATTGCTGTGACAATGCCTTAGTTAATCGTTTACAATAACGATGTGAAGAGGATTTTATCTGAGCAATTCAGATAAAAATGCTCCAGAAAATAATCTCTCATCCCACCTTTATGTTTCATTTCAATCACTTTACATGTGCTCTCTTTGCATCAACCCAACAGCAATTTCACCTTGAACTCCTTGAAAAGTGTTCTGAGAATTTGCGTCATTCTTTTTCTCACGTTGACAGAACAATTAATGGAAAAATCTTCCAGTGTAATTTTCTCTGTACATTCCTCAGGACTGGAAACCATTGTCATTGCCAGTGAGAGAGGCCATAAGCACTTTTACGGATGAGCTTGTTGTGAATGGCCAAAGCACAAAGGAGACCGAAAGGCTCTTGTCTCATTTATCACCCACTTAAGGAGAGAGAGACAGAAAGAAGAGGGGGGAGGAGGGGGAGGTGGGTGAAGCTGTCAGAACAGCCACAGCCTGGTGTTTGGTAACAGCGGTGGTCGCTCATCCCCTGAGGCCCAGACACAGAGAAAAAGAGAGGGAAAGAAAGAAAGAAGTGAGTAGAGAAGAGATCTTGTCATTAAGAGTGTTGGTGTTTACTTCAGTGAGGAGGAACAGGCAGAACAGCCTCCAGAGGATGAATATGGATGGAGGTCAAGGGTCAGACTGCTATTAATCATGAACCGGGCTTAGGATTAAATAACTCAGTGGAGCCGATGAGAGACATCGGCCCGTTTGAGGTGATTAAAAAGAGCAGGAAGTGTCAGTCTTCTGTTCCACAGTAAAAGACCTGAGGCTAAAACAGCTAAAACTGTCCTCTGTCTGTAGAGACGTCAAAGGTCCAATCAGTGCTCTTCCCGCCTTCTTTCTTTAACTCAGCCAATTACAGCTCTTCACATCTTCACATGACATGTCTGATCATCATATTTACTGGAGTAAAGATGTGTCTACATGTCTTCTGTCCTGAGAAACACCTAAACTCAGTCACAAAGACAAACCTTCAATCAGGCCACGTCTACACGAATCTGCTTTCATAAGAAAACCAAAAACCTCAGTTTACCTGTTTTCTTATAAGTCTGCTGTTTTGGAGGAGTTTGAAAACTGCTCAGAACACTTCTGGGCTGTGTTGCAGGTCGAGTCCACATGTAGGCCATAATAATAACAATAATTATTTATCTGATTTATACAGCACTTTACATTTGAAGACAAATCTGCCACACATGCAGATTTAAAAACAAGCATGATGATGTACGTTAAAAGAACACTTCATCAATATGCTTTCTTAAGCAGAAAAGTCTTGTGCTGTGTTTTAAAACAGTTTCTGTGAGCAGGCGACTCTGCCCCCCACTGTGTGGAGTTTGGTCCTGGGGACAGAGACGGTGGGTATTTGTGGAGGCGTCATGTTGTGGATTGTGGTGTGAGGAGTTCACTGAGACACTGTGATGGATGCAGTGTTAGGTGGGCTTTCATTTCTGAAAAACCAACTTCCCAAAAACATCTTGGTCCACATGAAAACACAACAGGTGCCGTCAGAAACAAGCCAACAGGTGGCGATATGACCATAACTGTAAAACCTTGTTGGCCAATCAGAAGAGAGATCAGAAATATTAACTTAAGCACAAGTTTGTCTATGTTTGACGCCATGACAGGACTCGCCTCATAAACAATGTGATGTCATCACGCACTAACGTAAAACAAAGTGTGACATTCTGTTTTCTCTGTTGATCAAGAAACATTAAAATCATTGTCCTGGCAGGAATTTTCCTAAATGTGCACAATCATCAGGGAATTAACACACAGTTTGTGTAATGAAGCTCAGAAGACAAAGAACAATGAAGAGAAGTTCACTTTAGTTTCAGTGTCCCCTGGACGTTAACGTCTCATAACTGTTGACCTGAGTGGTCATGTGATCTTTGTGCTGATGCTCTCTCTGGACACAGATGAGTTTGAAATGAACATGTGGCTGTATGGATTAAATCAAGCCTCTTTATGCTCATTGGTTCTTTTTTGCACACTTTGCCTTTGATCTGTGATATTTTTCATGCATCACATTAATGATTCATTTTGCTGCAGCACAAACACAGTGAATTGCTGCAGGTGTTGAACAGGAGCAGGTTCCTCACAGCAGCCTGGAGGACGACTGCAGGAGGATCATCACAGCAGAAAGGATTTTACAGTGAGTCAGTCTGAGTCAGAGCAGAAACACTTTTCACTGTCTTCTAACGTGTGTGTGTGTGTGAGAGAGAGAGAGATGGACATGAACTGACTGTAACTAAACAGCAGAATGTTTCAGTGCAGCAGCAACAACAATAACAGTCAATCTATATCTATCATTTGGAGACTTATGCTAATGGAGCGTGCTGCTGCTCGCTGTAAAGTTAGCCTCGGGCAGATCAAAATTTTATGCATCTGCAATAAATTGATAGATTTTTTTTTATGTTTAATGCCACGTTGGCAGAATGAGCTTCATAAACATTAACAGATGTTAAAGGGAGAGAAAATATTTTTTGCTTAAGCAATTTTCTTGCTCTGGATTCCTTTTATTGTTGCAAGTCAATAGCTCATTGTTACGCTTTGGAAAAATATCTGGATTTGTTAAGCTACTTTATTTCCTCATCATTACATAAAACTCTGTGGAGTTAAAATAATTTGTCTTGTTGTAAATCTTGATAAACAGTGAAGAAGTTTTTGGTGCACTCACATTTTAAAGATGACAAGCAGTCACGAGCCAGTTCACAAAATATACTATAAATCTTCTTTTCTGACTGTCTGGGACACTTTATTTTGAAAAGGTATCATCAAATTCTCCTGACTCATCTGTAAGTCTCCACTCAGTCACAGGGAGAGACTGTAAAAAAGCACTGAATCAGACAGAAATGTCCTTTAAATCCCAGTAACAGAAGTTAAATCTGTCCAAGCTGAGCCTGAGTCCGACTTCAGAAGAGCGTCAGATTCTACAGCAGATTTCACAGATAGACTAATTGTTTCAGCGCTGAAGTAAAAGCAGTTGAAACATTTATCTGAGACTCAGTTCAACAGATGTGACCAGGTTAAAACAACACGAGATAAGAAGCTGCTGCTGAAAGAGCTGCAGGAAACTTCCACCATCAAATCAAACGTGTCCACTTATTAATGCGCGTATTTTCTACGATAATAATAATAATGTTTTAGAACAGAGGTAGATGTGTGTGTGTGTGTGTGCGTGTGTGTGTGTGTGTGTGTGTGTGTGTGTGTGTGTGTGTGTGTGTGTGTGTGTGTGCGTGCGTGTGTGTATAGTCCACTCTGCCTCCGCAGCAACAGCAGCTCCTGTAACAGAGCAGCCAGTAGTAGGAGTAGTTGTACAGAGAGAGAGAGAGAGAGAGAGAGAGAGAGAGAGAGAGAGAGAGAGAGAGAGAGAGAGAGGGAGGGAGGGAGGGAGGCAGTGTGTGTGAATGTGAGTGAGAGAGAGAGAGAGAGAGAGAGCGCGTGAGAGCAGCAGCAGCAGCAGCAGCTGAGTGAACAAACACCAGCGACACACCGACAGTAGATTATCTTCAGGCAACAGAGCTGTCACTTTAACCTGCGCACAGCTGAGAGAAGAAGAAGAAGAGGCAGAAGAAGAGGACGATCAGAGGAACCGCTGAGAAGAAGGATCGGGATCAGGATCCGGATCAGGATCCTCCTGGTCCTCCGTCTGGTCTGATCTAATCGAGCAGATTCAGATTCAGTCAAACCTTGGTCTCAGCTGTTATGAGCTAAACTACATACAGACATGGAAACCAAACCGTTCCTGTCACTGGGTGAGTTGGTTGGTTTGTTTGTTTGTTTGTTTGTTTGTTTGTTTGTTGGTTTGTTTGTTTGTTGGTTTGTTTGTTTGTTGGTTTGTTTGTTGGTTTGTTTCATTGTGACATCTTCGGAGTGAAACAGTCGCGCTGCTTTGATCTTTGACAGAAAATGTATCAGCGCGTGTTTGTTAAACAGTTTATTCTACAACAACGTCAGTAATAATGACGATGAAAGTATGTTTCTGATCCACAGGACCGACGGAACCGAATGTTTGTAACTTTGCACGTTTCGCTTCTTTATCCGTCGAGATTTTTAAGAGGGAAAAGTGAAAACTTCTTACGTCGCTTCGGGGTTTTTTCTAAGTTAATAAGTTCTGACGGCGATTTTAAACATTTGAATTATTGAGTTGGTTTGAAATGTCGTGTGTTGTGTTCAAGGTCATGCAGTTTTCACGTGGCTCTCTGGTGAAGTTGTGTAACTTTACAGTGGTGTCTAATGTAACCAAACAGCTTCATTATCAAACTAAACGAAAATTGTTTGATTGATTAATAAGAGAAATGTGTTCACTCAGGTGAGAGAGTGAAGCGTCACTGTGAGGACTGTCCACTGTCCACTGTCCTCACGCACACTGTTCATACACAGCTGTGTGTCTTTGTTATAGAGTCAAACGCTGGACGTGTTTGAGATTCAAGGAAAACAGTTGAAGTCACTTTGTTTACTTTATCTTTTTTGTTGTTAAAGGCTCAGTCCCACTTACAGAAGACTGTAAATGATTCAAGGTGACTGGGTTAGGGTAAGAGTTAGGTACGTTTGTCAGAGTGGACACACTGTCTTCGTCCCTCAGCTCTGTTATTGTGTCTGCTGCTCTTTCATGACGGCGTCTTGTTTCACCTCCACATGAAGAGACACTGTTGTCTTCACTTACACTGTCACTGCCCCCCCACACACACACGCACTCACACTGTATTGTGTGTCCAAAGTGATTTAAGTGTCAGTTTTGTCTAAATTGCAGCAGTGAAGCTGAAGTTTAGTTAAAGCTACAGTATGTAACTTTAACAAGTTACAGTATATAACTTGTTATTCTTCTGCTTCTGTTTGTTTTTCATGAACACAAACAATGTAACAATATTTATTTGCTGCTTCTAAAAACAGACTGTCAGACAGAATTATTGGGTGATTGAGGGAGCGTTTGTGTGTATACAGCAGCAGAGCGGGGGTGGGTGGAGACAAGAAGCACTCATCAGTAGAATTCACTTGAGAAACTTTTCATGAACGCTTCTTTGTGCAGTCCTCTGACTTTACTGGCTTAATGTTTCTGTTGTCTTGATATAAAACAAGTCACTTCCTGTGTGCAGGGTGGAAATGTCACCAGACGACACAGTGAGAATCCCAGAGAGAGGCATGGGAAGCTGATAGATTTGAACCACACTGTGTGAACTCATTTGATAGAGATTTGAAGTGAAAGGTTGAATGAGGCAGAAATACAACATATCAGAAGCAAACGGCAGAAAAACACCAACGAAGAAGATGTGTTAGTGTCAATTTCAGTCAAGTGGAACTTGAGTTTTTTCCAGTAGTGTCGGATTTCATCTTTTCCTCCTCGACCAAACCTCGTACAGTATCAGAAGCTCCGCTCCGCTCCCTCCTCCTCCACTCATCTTTTAATCACCTTTTATATTTAATCTTGCAGTATCAAAGCTCCACTTCAGTGCTGATTGTTAATTGGCTGCTTCTTCAAGGCCACAGTTAATCTGTGAAGTCCTTGAACGTATCAATTAGCTGCTCACTCACTGTCATTATGTGTCTCTGCATTAGACATTGTCACATGTAACTGAAATGACAGTGAGAACATTTCACTGTCACAGACAGTTTGTTGTCTGAGGTGACGACGACGTCCTTCCACTGATGTGTTTCTGTCCATGTCTGTCTTTAATGACACTGACAGTGTGTGAGTCTATTGATTATCTGAATTTGTGTCTAATATGGCAGCAATGATTGTTACTTAGACTCCGTGATGTTCCACCAGAAGAACATTTGATGAAGTTTTTTTCTTCATCCAGGATCAGAAGCTGCAGAAAGAGTTTCTGAAGTTCACTCTGATCTCAGTCACAGTCAACAGTGTGTCATCCATCACTTGAAGAAAACAGAAACTGCTGACGGTGTGTGTGAGAGAGTGTTCATGTTTTTGTGACCTTGTCAGGACCTTTTTCTGGTAGAGACACTGTCTTTGTCCTGATGAAGCAGAACATTGTATCTAAAGAACGGGTTAAAGTTAGGATTAATGTGGATTATGGTTATGGTTGTAGGTTGTTCAAATGAATGGAACAGCTCCACAAACCTCTGTGTGTGTGTGTGTGTGTTTCAGAGTAAAACCAGACTTTAAATATAGTTTGACTGAAATTGTTCTGAACTGAATGTCTCTCAGTCAGATTAACACACACAGATTATGTGCTCTGGAGTTGCATTACTGCATGTTTACGGTCAACTGGACTCAAACTGGTCACCCCAGTACTGATGAGGTGAAAGGACGCATATTGCCCTCTAGTGTAGTGGAATCAAACACACTTCATTCAATAAGAGCAAAACAATTAAAAGATGAAGTGGAGCTACAACTGATTATTATCAAGTGTGTGTGTGCGTGTGTGTGTGTGTGTGTGTGTGTGTGTGTTAGTCCAGTAAATCTGAACTCTGATGCTTTTTCTGTTGGAGGAAGGTTAAGGATATTTATACACACACACACACACACACAGTATCAATGAAGTTCATGGTCTTTGATGAGAAAGTGGGCCTTGTGTGTGTGTGTGTGTGTGTGTGTGTGTGTGTGTGTGTGTGTGTGTGTGTGTTGGGGGGCTACATTCCTTTTCTGGCAGTAACTGTGGAACAAAGGTAAAACAGGGAGGGCGCCGAGCAGGAGGTGTGTGTGTGTGTGTGTGTGTGTGTGTGGGTGTGTGTGTGTGTGTGTGTGTGTGTGTGTGTGTGTGTGTGTGTGTGTGTGTGTGTGTGTGTGTGTGTGTGTGTGTGTGTGGCAGAATCACACTGCCAAAAAGCATTTGGCAGAGTTGGTCTTTTTACAGCCGTCCAGTTTTGTGCTCCTGATGTGATGCCTTTTGAGAAAAGCGGCTGCAGCTGTCATTTTTATTGGAGGAGTTTTATAGCAAGACTTAATGGCTTAAAGTGACAGCTCTCTCTCTCTCTCTCTCTCTCTCTCTGTGTTTCCCCTCCCTCCCCTCCATCTCACCCATGAGGCCTTTAACTCAAGGAAATCAAAGAAAACTATGTGCCCACCCTCTACTTTTCCCAGCCTCACCCACCAACATACACACACCAAAAAAGAGTTATGCTGCAAGTATGAACATAGCAACTGTGTGTGTGTGTGTGTTAATTACGGTAAGTGACATTTAAAGCTGATATGATCTCTGCTGATCATCGTAAGCATTAATTATCCGTCATGACTGAGAAGAAGCCGCGTTGGCTGCACATGAAAGTCTGCTTCAGCCTGTCATTCTGTCTCTGCTGCAGAAAAGCACTTGTTTATGTAGAAATCAGAAAAGTGCTGGAAGGCTTTCTGATGCACAAATCAGGCAGTGACTCAAAGGCTCGTTAATTATTTGTGTAAGAAGCTCATGGCCCGCAGGAGGTCTTTATTGATAAAGGCTGCATTGAACTTTGCACCTCAAACCTTGACCTTTGCTCTTTATAGGCTCCATCATTTCAGGAATTTGCCTTCGGCATTTAGTCACTTGTTTAAGAGACAGTCACTCCTGCTTATTTTCTTTGTTTCATTATCTTATTTTATCTTTATGTTTCCTTTTTCCCCTCACTGTTGTCATCACCCCCATCTCTGATGAGTCAACCAACTCTGATTTGTGGTGTTTGACAGCAGAGCTGGAAATAAGGATCCACTTAAGTTTCATCTATAAAAAAAAAGTGAAAAATGGCCTTTGTATGTTTCCAGAGTCCTAAGGTGACGTCTTTGCATCGGTTCTTAAATCTCAGCCCCAAAATATTCATTTTCTACATTGATTGAAAACAGAGAACGACAGTAAATCAGTTGTGTTTTAGAATCTAGATCTGTGGACTGACTGGTTTGAAGTTGATTTAATTCAGCAATAATTTAAATTTACAGTTTGGACTTAAAGATTCTGGGTTGTTGTTGCTATCTCGATGGCACTGAGTATTCAGTGAATGGATCTTCGTCTCTGTGGGGAATCGAACAGATCACACTAATCATTGGCAAATGAGAGGACGTTTGCTCTGCTCTGTGGCCACAGCTGCTTCTCACAGAGCAAGAAATGGCAGAAGAGACAATGTGATTCAGACAGAAATCAAAACGGAGCATATGTGTGTCGTAAAATTAAAACTCTGTCAGACGATAACGAGCCTCTATGTCCCTCCACTATCCAAGGACTGTTTTACATCATGACAACAACTGTGGACTCTTCTTCTTCTTCTTCTTCTTCTTCTGTGATTGTAGTAAAGCAGGAAAAGATCCGTTTGTCAGTGATGATGTGTTTTGTAGTTGAGTTATGATCAGAAAACACAGACTTTGATGGAAAATCCCTGGAGAGTGATGATGAATCAGTGAATCCTACATAAGTTATGCTCCTTCATGCTTTCATATTTATTTATTCCCACATTCTTTATTTTCTCATTTTAATTATAAATGACCCCGATTAGAACCACAGATGAATGTTTTTTGTTTTTCTTACTTTAAAGCTAGTGGTGTTGACAGAACAATGTAACAAGGGTCAGCAGGTTTCATTTTATTTACACAGATGATTTAGATTTTTTGATTCACAGCAGATCATTGCTTTAAATGAAGTAAAAGTGTGTGTGTGCGCGCGTGCGTGCGTGCGTGTGTGTGTGATGCTGGTTGTAATATCATCAGTGTGTAACATGATCAAAAGCAGGAATGAGGTGTTTGATGTTTCTACACTGAGAGGAAAAAAAGAGTGAAGTTCTAGACTCCAGCTGAGAAGTTGTTTTTATTCAAACTGTATATTCAGGTTTGTGTGTGTGTGTGTACATATGTGTGTGTGCATGTAGTGCAGCACATGAAAATACTTGTAGAAAGGTAATTAAAGCTTTGTTTCTTGCTGTTGCCTCACAGTTGCTATTTAAGGTTGTAGTGGAGTGAGATGAAATGTCCTGCTGTGATTCACACCCAGTTCCATCTTCTCCTCTTCTGATCACTGCTGCTCCTTCTATTATGTTTCCCCAGCTCCATCGACATCACTCTGTTTCTGCTCCAGATTCTCCTGACATTCACTTTAACTCTGCATTTTAGAATCTGAAGATGTCAAAGGTCAAAATCATCACAGCCTCAAAATATGTCTTTTCCATGCAAAAATATTTGTGTTGTTGGAAGAAATTGTTCAATATTTTGACATCAGTTGACAGAGTCACACAGTTTATATATATATATATGTATAGATGATGATGATGATGAGGAGGTTGGAGGAGAAAAGCTCAGGATCTTCTCCTGAGTGGATGAAGAACAGCAGATCAGGTGCTGGAGATGAAGGCTAATGAGCAGCAGAAATGCAGAAATACATGTTTGATAAGAGAGTGAACATGTTTCAGGTGAAGATTTCAGCTTCTGTCGGTTTCCGTTTCAGAATCTTCAGTTCTGTTCACTGTCCTCAATTATTGCTCCACCAGTAACAACACAGGACGACACGTCCTCCTCTGTCCTGCAGCCAATTTATGCTTCGTGATATCTTTGTAGTTTTCCTCCTCAGAGTCGAGTCGAGTTAATGGTCAGGTTTTATAACATCCTGCCTTAGGAAGCTTCATCTCCCTTTTCTCTTTATGTCAGTGCAGATTTAGGTTTGGCAAAGTTTCCCTTTAAACCAGATTCATGACATGAGGATTACTGATGTCAGCACAAAACAACAAAAAACACAGTCTGTTCATACATGAAACTTTACATTGTCAACGATAACTTTCACAAATGAGTGTGAGCAGAAGAAGGAGATCACATGTGAGATAAGAGAGTTCCTCTGTGGGTTTTTCCTCAGCCTGTGGTGGAGAAACACTGATTAACTGTTTGTTGACGCCTGCAGGTTTAACATCTTCTTACATCCGTCCCAGACACACACACGCACACGCACACACACGTGTACACATGTGTACACACAGGCCGACTGCACAGAAGTGTGGAGGCTTTGTCACCTACAGTTAGACACCTCACTGAGTCCGTCTGGTTTCAGGAATGTTGGCAGGAAGAAAGTGGAGGGTGTTAAGCGAAGGAGGGGGAGGGGCGGGCGATGGAAAAACAACAGCAACATAGAAACTCTTGTTCTTGATATTGACACATCAACATTGTCGTAGTGATTAGAACTGGTATTGACAAGAATCTGGTGATTCGACATAGAAGTGACGATGCGATATACAGCGATATGATGGGATAAAATCACCACAATGTTATGTTTTTCTTGGTCTAATGAGAGGAGTGGAAGCCAGAGAGTAAAAGTATGCTGCCAACTAATGGATGGAGGCTTAAATATGTCACTAAACATAAATACAGCGCATCAAAGAATCATCAAAATGAGATATCATACTTTTCTTTTACAATGACATATTATAGCACTGACTGTTCCACCATGAAGTTCACGACTAAAGTGAAGGTGCTTTAATGAGTTGCCTCCACTCCCTCCCTGCTTCTCTCCTCAACATTCACTTCATTCAAGTCTTGACATTTTATTACCCTGAAAAGGGAATTAGTTTTGCAGACATGGTTTGTGGTGAAATTACACCATAGAGTCTTGTAGTAGAAAATATAAAAGTGGCTTGACTTTAAATCCATTAGAGCTTCAGTGCTGTGTCTCTGAAAGTGAGTCGATTAGAGTCCAATGATCTTTGTTCCACTGTTTTAACTCACTTATTAGGAAAATCTTGCCAGTGTCAGGTGAATTGTTATAAAGTGTCTTGTTTGTGCAGAGCAGCAGAATAAAGTTGAGCAACCAGGTTGACAGGACAGACGGAGACGAGCAGACGTTGGCTGCGTCGGTGTCGTCGGTGGCGTCAGCGTTTGTTCCACATACCAAAGAGCTGACAGTTGCTGCACAAACGGCTCCAACAAGTTCAAGTGTTACAGTTTAGGATTCCTCCTTCTGTTTGAGAAACTGGAGACGTTTTCACATCAAACAGGACGGAGGGTCTGAATGTTTGTTGAGTTTTTGGCAGTAGTGGAAGATGATTATTGAACGGGGATTCTGTGCAGCTGCGTTTTATGTTTGATTTTTATGAACCGTGTTTTTGTGAGCGTGTGTTTCTGTTGGCTCGAAAAGTCACATCACTGATCCATCTGTTGTTTCTTTCTGTCTTTTATAAATGAATTATTAAAAAATCATTTTTATAGTGAGATCACAGTTTGAAACGACTCACTTAGCAATTCACTAGTTGTTCTGTCGTATACCAGTTCTAAAAAGTTCATGCATACGTTCTTATACTCGCATATTATTATTAAGTGAATGTTTTGATGGTTTATCAACAATATTTACCTCAACATACTATACTGAGAAATGCACATAGTAGTTTGTTTATTTTATTTTTGTTTGGTTATTTTATAAATTGTATTTCTTTATTTATAAAGATGTAACATTTAAAAAGTATAAATATGGATAATTTTGGTTATAATAGAGATCAACTAACATCTGTATTTGCACATCTGCATGTGTGTTTGTTTAATCATGTGTGTTATTCGACGTGTTTGAGTTTGCACTTGCTTGCACTGCGTGTTTTTGAGCCACGTGCTGAACTGGGGAGACTGCTGATTCATAAAGAGGTGAATGTGGAGCAGCTGAGCTTCAGCGTGCTGTCTGTGAGAGGCAAGGTCAGGGGTCACGGCTGGGTCACGCTCTGTGGGAGAGGAGCAGCTTCGCCGACTGTGACGCCGTTTCCACAACAGAGAAGGAGGAAAAGAAAATGTGGATGAGTGAGGGTTGTGGTTCACAGGAGACAGGAAGTGAGTTTTTACTTTTTTTCCCTCCTCATCGTCAGCGCTGCTATTGTTAGAAACAGAGTTAGTTGTTAATTGATCTAAAGAGCCATAAAACAAGGCACCTAAACTCGCGCACCCAGAATGAGAGTGGATGTTTATTACAGGATCTGGTGATGATGCTGAAAGGCCCTGGAGGCCGTTAAAGCCTTCACTTAAAAGGCAGAGTGAGGGAAGGCTGATGAAGGAGGGAGAGTTTGTAGAAAGAGAGGAAAGGAGGGAAGAAAGAGGAAGAACAGTCAGCAGAAGGAGGGAATAAACAGAGTGAGCACATCTGGATTGCCTCAACAGAATATTTGTGCAACATCTGGAAAAATTCCCTGGAATTTAAGGGTCCCCTCCTTTCATTTCACTCATGTCTTTTTCTTTTTTTTTTCACTTCTCCGTCCGGTTTTCTGCCTCTTCAAAGTCTCTTACCTTGGTGCAGCAGGCGCGTAAATACTCTTGCACTAATGTACGTCGAGCCTCGCACATTTTACAACTGGGCCAAATTGGGCCCATGTGACCAGCGCCCGCTTTGTGAAAGACACAGAGTTAATGAAGTGGCACATAAGTGAGAGGGAGCCGGCACCGCATGTGGATCCAGACCTGAACCAGACCTGAGCCAAACACAACCACTCATAAAAGCAGGAGGAATAACTCATGCATTTTCCATCAACAGTCACATTTAAGTCTGAGCATGAAAAATAACCTGCAGATGTCAAAGTGACATTTGTGGCTCCACATGTCACTCTATGTTATGATTAAAACACAAACGTGGCGCTTTAGTTGTGTGCTCGCTCTTTCACATGTGGATGTGAAAACACTTTTGTTCAGAGTCTGAAGAGCTGAGCCGAGCTGAGCCGAGCTGAGCCGAGCTAAACTACCAGCACTGTGATACGAAGTCATGTTTGGACATACATTATAAATAACAGCTGGTGTGAATATGCAACTGACATCATACATTTTTATAGTTTTGCTTAGTTAACATCAACTTTTTTTTAAGTCTTAATAGTCAGTATTGTGTATTTCTGTAAATTACATGTTTCATTATTTTAGAAATGATGTGAGCTGGTTTTCATTCATTCATTCATTAAGATTCATCTGAGCTGTGAGCTCCTTCTGTCTCAGGCTGGTACCTCAGTCAGAAGAAGGAGCAACAGGCTCATGTTAGTGACCACACTGATCAGAAGAGGAGCTTCATGGCCTCCTTCTGAGGCTGGAGTCTCCTGAGAGCTACTGAACGAGAGGAGGGAGGAGAAGAGCGGGAGAGGAGAGGAGAGGAGGAGAGGTTTGGTTTTCAAAGTCCCTTTATTGGACCACTTCAAGGG
>JAFBJR010004659.1:0-62336 GCA_016785285.1 Brachirus orientalis
GATCAGAGCAGTTTTGCCAATTTGGTAGAAAACTAGTTCAAACATTTTTAGGTGGTGTATAAAGTTTTAATGTTGTTCAAAGAGTTTTGAAACTGCATCAATGACTTTTCGAAGCTGCCAAGTTTATTATTAATTAGTGAGACCATGAGCAATATAAGGCTGAATCCTATACCTTATACTGAAAATGTGACAAATTGTACTTTGTAAATAGTTATTGCACATCTAACTGAAATATGATTCCAAGCTATTGATGTGATCATAACAGTATTATTAAGCACAAGTTGTGCACTTAATTTGCAGGACTCAGTCCTGGATTCGTGGATTATAATGCGTTTAATACTGAGTTGCACAAATGGGGGTTACTTTCACATTGGATGGAAAAGAAAAAACTTTGAATAAAATTTGCAGTCTTCTTCTACACATTTTGGCAAAAGCATAGTTGAAGGACAAGGACCTATACCTTATACTGAAAATGTGACAAATTGTACTGTACTGTCAATGCAGAAATGCACCATGTGTGCTGCGAATGTTGAAGCAGGTGGGTTTCAAACTTGTCCACTGTTTCTGTATTCTTGTGCAGAGGCAATTTCATAGTCTGTGAAGTTTAACTGAGATGTGATTGTTGCTGGTTGAAAACTTAACCCAAGGTATTACACATCTAACTGAATTATGATTCCAAGCTATTGATGTGGTCATAACAGTGTTATTAAATTCAAGAGAACTTTATGCAAGTCGAGAACTTTATGCAAGTCTAAAACTTTGACTCACAGGATGCCAGTGTAGTGATCTGAGGACTGATGTGATGTGGTCCACTCTCTCGGAGTGACAGTGGACCTGTCAGAGTGGAAAGGACTGACAGCTGTAGTGTTGTGAGTCATCTTTTAGTGATAGAAGCAATAGATCTTTGCTTATCATGAACAATGGATCAAGCCTTTTGAAGCCCAACATGCTGTTCTCTTTTACCACCACAAGATGTTGCAACACTCCCTCATCATCACGTCTCTATGTTGGGCACAGTGGAAGTTGTATTTCACATCACACAGGGACTGCACTGGATAACAACACAACAAAAACAACAATAGTAAGAGCAACAACAACAATAATGACTATTGCCACCAGAGGCATTTTTTAGATCTCGACCCTCTCTTGAACTAAACGCTCCTCCTCTTTCTCTTCTCTTGTTTGAAGAAAATCAAACAACCAAACATTTAATTAAAAATTTGGTGTCTAAATTTAATCATGCACGTTAGATCCAAATGAAGCACAATTTTGCTTGTTTTCCAACAACAGTGCGGCACATCATTATTCATTACCCGCTTTCATGAAAATTCATGTTTACATAGACGCACTGAATCTGACATAAATCCTATATTTCCCCCTTTGTAATTAAATTAAGTATATCTCAGTGGGAAATACAATCGAGTTTAATTTGAGACTACAACTAATGTATTCAGAAAGCTGCGTCTATTAGCATAATGGCAACATCTTGAAAATAAGACCTTAGCATACTTAACAGTGTTGTTTCTAAAGACATACAGGGGACATATTTTGTCCCCTGTACGTCCCTATGTCCATAGTGTGACTGCAAAAACTTAAAGTCGCAGTCTCTTGTTTGGGATTTACATCCAGATGAAGAGCAATTTGCCTTGCAGTTTGTGTATTTTAGGGGGCACATGCATGTAAATTAGGATTAGTGTTAAGCCAATGGCATTTGCAAGTCTAATGGTTGACAGTGCTGTGGACGCTCAAACTGCAGTCGTTCATTAATTTCAATAACCCACTTAAAGTTATGACACGTGTGGACTATGACTGATGAACAGCTCATAACCTCACCACTCAGGAGGACATCTGTAAATATCTCTGACCTGGAACAATTACATGTATAATGAGGAGGATTATATTTCATATTTTCTCAAAAAGGATTAGTGAATTATAGCTGTAAATGTCTTCAGTCACTGAGCAAAACTTTCCTAAGGTTAATTAGTGCAATTCAATTAAATGAATACTTCCTTCTCAGCCTGTTTGCTTCACGAACACTGAATCACATGTATTAATGTATTTTAAATTAATATTATTTTTTTTAAAATCACAATGTCTGCGTGTACAACCTGTTTTCCTTATGCTCCCCAAATACCCACTGCAGCAGGCAGGAAAAGGGAGGGAAGGAAGGGCTCCAGGTATCTATAATTTAGCCAACAGAATTCGCTCTATTTTTAGTCCAGTACCACTTCTGTGGCTTGTGGAGATAGTTAATCAAGTGCTTCAAGACTGTCCTACTCTCTTAAGGGCAGGAGTGTCTAAAGGTCGGTATCATATGCTAACAGGACCATCTTTTTCCTTTTAATCTGTTCTTCTCATTCTGTTTCAGAACTGTCCAGCTTATAGTGCGTCATTAAAATACCACTTATAAAAAAGACTCTTCTAAATGCCACCTAAAAACACAGAACTGAAACACCGAGCAAATTAACCAGTTAGTGGTAAAAACCCACATCCTTCACTTTTCAGAAGAAGGGTGAAGAATATGGCTAGGATGCCAGATCAAAAACTGAGGCCATTCACTTTTATTGGAATTGCTACCCACATGTGCCTATAAAGGCAGCTATGCACCAAATAGATAATCAGTGTTTTTTAGTTTGTGCTGTCTCATTTTGTAAGTTTGCGCCACTTCTGTAAATCTGAACCAAGGATTTCAAACACCAAAGTCACAAGATAACATATATGGAGTAACTGACAAAGGCATCAATTCTGTCATGTAATGATGGTTTGCTGTGGGTCCGTGGTCACCCACAGCAAACCCATCTAGTGACAGTGAATCCACATGGGCTAAGTGTGCGTGTGTGGCCTGGGGTGTTGTATCATATTGTTTGGTTATAATCTATTGCACCACCTGCACTTCAGTGGTAACATTTGCACTTTGGTGTAGAAATGCCTTTTTCTCTTAATGTTCACTCCAAATCCACTTCTCAACCAGATCATAAATCTCACTAGTTAATGGGACAGCTGACCCCTGTGATGCAGGCGAGCAGTTCAGTGCCTTGTCTCCATGCTAAACGATCAAATGAGGAGTGAATTGGCAAGCAATTCAGCCAACACCACATGCTTCTCTTTAAAGTCTCCGGACTAATCCAGTTGATGATGTGACCATAAATCAGCACTATCTATAACAACTCTACTGACTTGCAGGGAGGCCAATGTTTTTCTTTTTGTTCATTTACTATTTCTGTTTGAAGTAACATGAGGTCTATTCTCTGTAAAAAGGGTTTGCATTTGAAGTATGTGGTGTTATAGCATATACTGTATATTCTATATGTTGTGAGAACAAGGAGATAAAATAAGACAAATACCTACTGTATAACTTACATTCTTAGTGTTTACACTGCAGAGTGTAACTTAAAATATGAACAAATTAGCTTTATTAAACAATTTGAAATATGGACAAAGTATAGCATTTTATTACAGTATGATTCATCCTTTCAGCTGATTGGTCTGGAGTCTCCACACGGGTGAGGATGGAGGTCGAGGGGTGTAAAGCAGTGAAAGCTCCTCATCGGATGAGTCATCTTGTAGTTCAGTGGAGAGCTATGGTTACCCTTCCATATAATGAGTGGCTTGCAGCACTTCAATGAGGGAGGGTGAGTTCACAGAGGTTTGTGTGGTTGGGCTTCATGAAAACAACATAATAGAGGCCAAACTGTCTGAAGTCTGAAATAATTTAACTCAGCGGGTGCAAAAATAACATTACGCCCATCTTCACACCCATCAGAGTCAATGTACTTGTAGTTTTCAGCAGATGCCCTGGAGCATATCAGCTGTCAGCATGGACAAACACCTCAGTGATCAACATCATATAATCATCTCTGACAAGTCAGCATTCATTAATCAGAATAACATGAGATGTGGAGTGGAAAAGTCAGTTAGTCAATACACAGAGATCACACCAAAACATCTCAGACTGTTCTCAATTAACAATCAGGCCTTAACTGAGACAATCTGCCTCAACAGGGAGACTGTAACTGTTTCCCTTTAACTGAATTTATAGTGAATTTGTATATGAGCAAATAAATCATGGAAAGAAACATGTAATTACATTAACTCATACTTGGCTTGGCAGAGGTGGAAAACAAAATGTGATTAAAGCTGATGGAAACAGCTTTTTGACATTAATGTCATTTACTGACACTTGATGGACGGCCCAATCATGGCACAGTACTCAAAACCAAAACTAACTAAAAGTGACCCTGAACAAGGAAAAAGGCTAAAACTGCTTTGACTGCCTTGTGCTCCCAGATATATGGAGGTCGGCCTCAGGTCACCAGCTTAAGATCCAACCAGCCAACAAACCAAACAAACAGCCACTTAACTGGCTAAATAACTGGCAAACAGCCAGTTATTTAGTCAGTAAAATTTTATTTATACAGCACTTTGCATGAAAAATGACGTGGCTCAATGTGCTTTACGTGATAGAACAAATCAGCTGCCATCCAAGCCAACACATAAAGTAAATCACACAAATAATATACATGTGATGGATTCCTACCACAACTCTAGACAATCTGCAGTGAAGAAGCACTGAAGATCCAATACTAAGGATTAAGAACAACTTCAAGAAGAAAAATAATCAAACAATAAAATAGTAATTGATTTAATCAATTAAGAGAATGCACAATGGAGTAAAATGGAGTAATGTGTGACAGAGTAAATAAAAGCTTAAACTGACAAGACAAACTAAAGAAAAAGAAAAAAACATAACTGCATGAACTCAGTTAAAGGCCAGGATAAGCAGGTGAAGCTCAAGTTTATATTTAAAACTATCGATATTCTCTGCTGAGCTTCAGACCTTCAAAAAAGCTTTTAAGAGATGAGGACCATAATAATGAAAAGAAGTCTCACTCAAGCTTTTGTCCTACTTTTACAACATTACATTTCACATGGCCTTTCTCCCGAATAAAAGTGCGTAACGTTGTTGATGGACGCAGACATCATTTTGTATTTTCTGTGACAGAATAATCAGAAATGCATTTTAAAATTGTGAAAAAGCTAACCAAAATGAATTCACAATGTGTGGATAGGTTGGGGGCTTGTATAAAATGCTATATAAACACACACCCCATTGCTGACATTCACTATTCGACGTGTCAATATTCATTCACTGTGCAGCATCAGAGGGTCAAAGCTGCCCCTATTTTTGTTCCCTACCCTGGTACTGAGTGCACGTCATTCTACAAGGACATGCACAAAGATGGTGACAGTTTCGTAGTTTCGCAAGTAAAATAGAAGATACCAGCTGGTTAGTCATTCACTTTCAGTGGAGACAATCAACTGAAAGTGGAAAGTAGCCACTGGATCTGTATGTATATAGTGTATGATGTGATGTATAGTTCTGGATATAAAGTCTTGGCACAGTGCATATTTGCAGGAGTTAAAAAATAGTGCAAATGAACTGCAGAATTATAAGGTTTGGTCAATGTGATGATGAGGTTGCCCTCAGCCTTTACTGAGCCATGAAGAATCCCTGAGCAAGGAGAAATACAAGGGTCGGTGTAGCCTTGATACATTTTTAATGAGGCAGTCTTTGTTCTCCTCCCTGTTATTTCAGAAGAAAACACACGTTTGTTCTTCTTGGCGCCTTTTGTCTGTTATTCACTTAAAAAAAAAAGCTCAATGCGGATTTTCCTCTAATAAGGCATGTTAATGTCCATCACTTCATTATTAACAATATATCATGTGCATAGATTTGTACACACGGTATATAAAACATTTGCAGTAATTTAGTCAACAACTCTCTGAACTGTATATCATGTAAACAGCAGCAGACGCTGAGCCAACCCTGTTGATGCCCATTTCACCATCAGCCTCACTTCTTCCTTTATCTTCAATGTCGTCTTTAGTGAATAAAGCAACTGTTTCGCTGATGTCACTTAACTGATTTAGACAGCAAAGCTAATTTCACCAGCTGAAAATTGTCTAAAACCCATTCTACTTATTCATAGAATTATCAGGAGCATCAGTTAATGCATCAGTTAATGTTGAATGATGAAAACATGTGATTTCAATGATTTGTTTACGTGGCTGTTGTTGTTGGACAGGGTGGTTTCATTGTTTCTGCAACTGTTGATCTCCTGACATTTTCACACACACCACTTTCTAGAGTTTAGAAACCCCAAACATGCGGAGAGCAGCAGTTTGGTGTCGAAGACAGGGATGCAGCAAAGAACTGTCAGACTAGAAGGGTTCTGAATAGTCTGAAAACCCATCAACAAGAAAAAAAAGCACCTCAGAATGTACAGCAGCTCCACTTCAGAGGTGGACCACCACAACAGGGCCCACTGGTGTCAGACAAGAAGAGAAACATGAGGCTGCAGTGACACATACTCTCCTACACTGTGCAGTCGGGAACTGAAATGCATGCTTGGATTGATGGATTTCTTTTGAGGCTCCGCTAGAATCATAATCTGGCATCAACAGCATGAATCCATCAGCCCAGTCAGGCAGTCCAGGACGCTGGTGTTGATCAACAACGTTAGAGCTGTAGTATGTACGGTGTTAAACTTGTGCACACTTTCATGGTCATAATTGAGAATTATCGCGTGCTGAGGTGGACTCCTTGCTATACAGTATATGACCTTCAGGACAATAAATACACAGAAATGCAAATCACTCAAACAAATAAGTAAAAAAGTGTAATGCATTACTCAGTAATATACTATAATATTTAACTTATCAAGCAAAGAAATGCTGAGTTACTGCAATATTGTGTTACTAGATTGCAATTGGTTTTGGTCCTTTTATTTTGTTTTTGTGAGCAAGACAGGTCACATCAGAGGGAATATGCAGAAATGGTTAAAGACTGAAAGACTTACACTGTATTTTTTTGAGAGGCTGGCATGTTTGCACTTTGATGGCGTATTTTCATTTCAATAAAGTGGATTTAATTCCAAAGCAACCTTGTTATCCTTAACTTTTTGATTGATATGATTTTGATATGCAAACTATCACTGATACCACTTAGTAAACAAAATATTCTGATTCCTTTTTAAAGATGTAATATGTAATAAATATCACATGTCATGGGTAAGGTGTCCACCACAGATGCCTGTCAGGTCACTATGCAGTGAATCAAGCACACATAGCTGTTTCATGGCATTGCTAACACATGATGGGATATTTCAGTGATTTAAAAAAGGTTCTGTATTTGCTTCACCAAAATGTATGTGCTTTTACAATGAATATGACATTGTTTTGATTGTGAGCATTACTTAGCCTCCCCATCTGCTCTCTCTCTCTCTTTCTGTGAGCATGAATTTGTGTTTGCTCTTTCTGATTACTCTTGTGGGTCCTCTTGTCATCTGCCAGGGGGTATACATTAGCATTCGTCTAACCCTGCTATATAATTAAAGGACCTTATGTTACCAATGATGATTTTTATGATTAAATACAGCTGCAAGGGTGTTTTCATGAAAGATTCACAGTATCACGTCAGAATTTATGAGCAGCCTACTTTAATGCTTTGCATATGACAAATCCATTCCAAGCACAGTAAACAGAAAATCACTGCTGTACTTATGTCTTTGAGCTCATCCATAATGTACTCAACTCATTACAACAATGCCATAGTGGGGCTTCAATGAGATATCAACGGAAAAACACTGTGACTGTTTGATACCCAGTGTAGATTTAACTTTTGATGAAAGTCGTGATTATTGTAAGCATGTACTCCTCTGAGAAAATCCTGTTTTTTTTTAAATTTGCCATATGTACAACCAGCGTTAATATCGAGTCACTTCAGAAAGGTACATGATCACATCTTAAAATGAAGAGTTTTGTATATCCAGTATTATATTTCCATCTTTAGTAACAATAGAACCATGTATGAAATATGTGTTAATGCAAGAAGATAAAAAAAAATGATTCAGCGTATTTTGAAAAAGTCACTTGTTAATTCATTTCTATTTGCATGGCATCAAATCTTATAGCATACATTAAACTTAGACACTTTACATGGTAAAGCCAGTAACTTACTATACATATAGAAATACAACTGTTCAGTGAACAAACACTTGAGAAAGACTCTAAAAAAGAAATGCAGAACAAGAAGTGACACCAACTTATGTTTTCCAATAATCTAATTGTAAGATAAAGGGCCAATCATATTTTCGGTGCTAAAGATGACTTCATTCCACTTTTTTGTGTCCGATACTGACAGCCTTGAGTATATACTGATACCAATATCAGTCTGATACAGTCTTTTTCACAAAATGTTCCTTAATTTCTATTAAAATAAGAACTTGAATGTCTTTTTTTGCAATAGCAACACAACCACCAACTGCACCTAAGAGTGTTGTGCACTAGGGAGCACACACAGTTGGCAAACTCTGACTCCTTGTGGACCACCGTGGAAGTGGGCAGATGACATGAAGCATACCGCTGCAAACACACAGACCCAATCCAGTATGAGCTGGCCCACACAACACAGTCAGCTGTATGTAAGAAATTGACTCTGTGTCAGTTCCTCATTCAATGACACTGGCAGAACCTGAAATATCCTTTTATTACAGTTGCAAAGTCAGTCTATTACACTTTACAAAAATTAAGAATTAAATACCTAAAGTTTCAGTACAATTTGGGAAAACTTGCATTTATCCTCAGTGACTTGAACTGTAAGTGTATGCATTAGATAGGACTCCACACAAAAATCAATGAGGAGGCTGCAGTTGATTCTAGGTGCTTCTTGAGTCCTATAAGTAAGATAAAAACAGTGGATCATTCCACTGCACTTTTTAAATCTTAACACTGGCTTTCTGTCTTGGTTTATTGTGATTATTTTCTAAACCACTCGGGTCTCATCAGGTCACCATTTACATCTTTCTTGTTTTTTCTTAACACTTGTTTGTATTTTTTGTTTTAACCACAATCCATATTTCTTGCAAATAATTCTGAATGACCTGTTGTTGTACTGTAACTTTCCATAACTATACATCTGACTACTGTATATTATTTAAAACAAAATGAAAACACTAATGTATTACTTGTATTATGTTGTAGGCCTACTCTTCATTAATGATGAAGGGTGTGTGTGTTTGTGTGTGTTTGTGTGTGGGGGGGTTCCGACGCAGCCACAGCTGCACCACTGGGATTCAAACATTGTTTATGAGCGTGACTGTTTAATTTAATGCCTTGAAGTCTACTAAATAATGTTAAAAATAAAAATGCAGTGTATTAACTTTTTTTGTGTCTTGGGTTTTAAGCTTCTCTCTGCAGAGCATTAATTTGCATGTGTAATCAAGGTTTTAAAGATATTGTTTGACAGATTAAGCATGAAATGGAGAGAAAAGGGGTAAGACATGTAGCTAGGGGCTTGCAGAAGAATTAAAACTTAGATTAATGGAGTACTGCAAGGTAAAAGGGCTAGCCAGTACTCAGCTATGTGGACTAATGTGGACTGTTATTGTTTTCATCTTGACAGTATTAAATATCTAAGGAAGGGATTCATGGGGCATCATTAGACTGCAAAGCCTAAGTTGCCCCAAATGCAATTAAGATCTCATTACAAGTAGAGTCCAGAATCTCCTTCAGTTTGCTTGTCCTTGAGTTTCATGCACAGATTAAAAATACATGTTTTTAGATTGCCGCTCCTTGATGAGCACACAACAGAAGACTCGAGGCAAACGCTTTACCCCTGGAACATGTTTACTCGTCTTTATTGCCTGATTCTTGTTTAGAATCTCTACTTAGGTTTCTTTGCAGTGTTGGCAGTTTTGGTACTAGCTGCAGTGGGACAGCCTCTGAACTGAACTGTGATTGGTCAGAATGTCCTGTCACAGGCCAGATGTTGTAAAATATGTACACACAGCACTTAATTTACATTATGCTGAAAATGTAACATGGAATTTATTATATACGATGATTTCGATGCACAAAAAAATACAGTTTCAATTTATATTTTGAAAGATCATACACTGTAAAACACAATACCCTGATTAATTTATGTTGCTTTTTATGACTTCTTGACTTTTTACACAAGTGTTAAGAAGAAGAACAGAAATTATAGCTGAGGTGTAATGTCTTTGGAAAGTAAATGTGAGTTTTTGTTTTTAGTTCACACTAAGGCTACTTTCATTGTGGTTTAAGGGCAAATATTATACACTAGCCTATTTGTGTTTTTTTCCTATTATATAGCACATCTTGAAGGGATTCTGGATATACTGCATACACATGTACACATGGATACACATGTATTATAATAATCTTATTATTTCGCTCTACTGTAAAGAGGAGCAGTCGTGCATGTCACGTTTGTCCCGTGGGAGGATTCCCGTGTCGGGACGCAGTTCCACAGCAGCACATGCTGTAGGTGCACGTCCATCTCAAACTGTAGAGGTCCCTCTTCCCCCGGCTGCTGCGCGCCACGCACACCTTTGATGCACCTCCTCTTCTGACTCCCATGCAGTGATCCACACTCAGGACAGGGAGAGGCTGCGCGTGGAGGGAAACACCCGCACATACGAGGTTGAGCTGAAGGAGAATAGTCGCTTCGCTGGAGAAGAGGAGTGCAGTCATTGGGGATGAAGATGCTGCTGCTGCGCTTTTAGGATGCTGAGGCTGTAGGCTGCGCGCTGGAGACATGCGGTCCTCTGCACTCCTACTCCGTCAGGTCTCACTGTAGTTACGGTGAAGTCGGTCCGGTCCATTGTGCTACTGTTTCTCTGCTGGAATTTGTCCTTGCTGGAGTCCGGGATGCCCGCGTCTCCTCTGCGCATACTGGTGCTGGGTAAGTTCAGGCTGCAGTTGTGATGACACGAATGGACCGATTTTAATAATAGAAAACACTAATTGTCTTGTGTGTTTGTTTGTTTGTTTGTTTGTTTTTTACATTTCCAATTTCAATGACATTTTCTGAGAGAAGTTTTTATTAAAGGAGTTGAGCTGCTGTGCTGCAGTCTGTGGTTAATGGTAAACTGTGTTTATTGACTTGATGTACAAACACCACAGATTCACACTCAACCACGCTCAGGACAGAACATTGCAGTAGTGAATGCACACCATTAAGTGATTGTTTATGATTCCACTAGATATAATAGATATAAAGTCCCCATTCAAGAAGTAAATGACATAAACATGATGTATTACAGAAGTCATTCTGACCTTTCAGTGATTCACATTAAAATTAGAATTGAATAGAGCTTTATTTTATAGCCAAATCAGGAAAATCTTCATTGGTTTTACCATAAAACACAAATGGAGTAGCTCATCATAAATAGGAGATAGGTGTTTTATTTGAGGATTATGAATAGCTTATTTCCCCTTTGATTTTATGAAACGTTAATGCTTTGCCAAGTAATCTTGCTGTTGCTCGGTCATGAAATCTAACATGGTAATCTAATCATGAATCTAATCATGAAATCTAACATGACATGGTAGTTCAACCTACTGCTTGTAGAATCTAATTTCATTGGGATTTGTGCCTTCTGAGACAACATATTCTGCTAAAAATTGTGTTCAGTTGCAACTTAACTATATTCTCAACACAGTTTAGCAAATACTGTATTTTCTGAACGGAATATTATGTTGCAAATACTTGTGATTTTACGACAGAGCTGTAGTGAGGTGTCAAAAAGTCAACTTAAGGTGCACTTAAGGTGAATGATTTAAAGAGGTTTTTGAGAACAAATTCCTTCTTCATGAAGTGATGAATGAAGCATTATGCTGAAGGACATTCTTTTTTCTCTTCAGAGTGTTCTTGGAGAAACACAAATCCTTTCTTCCTCACCCTTCCTATGTTAATCCGTACATGGCTCAAAGGAAATAAAAATCCAATTACATGCAAGGTGATTTTTTTTCTCACCGCCTCTACAAAGTTGACCACACTTGTTGACTTCATTGACAAACTGCACCACACGCTGGCCTTTAATTGCTTTGCACTGCTTGTGTCGAAGTTCAAAAGCATGTGTGAGCATCACATCTCGGCTCTGTGCTGAGCCGTCACTGCAGCGGGGCCTTGACATCACAATTAGTCTGGTTGATGGGCGCTTTCATTAGTTTCATTATGGCAGTGAGTTCGACAGGCCATGGCAAACAGCATGTTCTACCTCATGGCGCTGCCTCGTCTGGTCTGCATTTCAAAAGTTGTCCTCGCTTTTGCCACAGATTAAATGCAGCTGGATGAATATGATGGGGTCACAATTAGTGCGCTCTACACATTCATTAGATGAGGTCGTGTGAGGGTGGCGTGCAGTGCTGACTATGCGGTAATTCACCGCTCACGTTGTAGGTGAGAAGATTTCCATTGCATTCTCTACAACTGCCTGCTCTTGTGACCTTGAACGTGAATGTGGTACAGTGTCACGTGCCAGTATCATACGAATGGAAGGCCTTTCACAGCAAAATTTTTATCTGCAGTAATGCTAAAATAGCAACACTATTCTGATGAAAATTGTTTTGTTATTGTCAGAGACTGAATGAATGACTGTTACAGGATTTGTGGTCTAAGGGGATGACAAGGAAATGAGGCTAAGTCTTCCTTTGTACTTGTCTCCTTCACCGAGTTGCTGTTAGCTCTGTGCTCTATTTTTATTACACCTTCTATGTGACCTTTATGGTATTCTGTTTTTTTGTATCCCATGATAGAAATATCATAGTTGTCCTCCAGTGCCCCACATGTCATTTGACATGCCCAAATGTGTCAGGTGCCTACACTGAGTTGATCACACAAACAATGGGTTAAGCTGTCTGTCCCCAAGTCTCTATATATAGAGTAGTTCAGCAGTGGCAGGCCACAGGATCTGACAAGCGAGATGAAAGAAGTCTCCAGTGCCAGAGGTTAGGATGTGACATCTTGCAGTGCTCTGGCCTTGAATTCTCGCGGCCACCCCCCCCTCCCAAAGTCCCCTCTTCATCCCCCTTCTCTTGTCTCTTCTTTCAGCTTTTGCAGTGTGTTTCTCTGAGGTGACTTTGACAGTCAAGAGACTCTGTGAGACAGATTTGTTGTTTCACTTCAGGAAAAGAGACTCAAGTGTCCATGGATTCCACCCTCTCTCTAATGCACACGACATCTAATCGTGCACTTGTCGAGGTTCACCTTGGGCCTTACCTCGTGCTTGCCAGCATCTCACTCTGATGCCTGTCAAGTCACGCTCCTTAAGTCAGTCAGAACAGAACAAATGTGCTGAGTAATTTCCAAGACAACATAGGGTTGTTTCATCCGTATTACACAAGGCACATTGTCGGTAGGTTTTGGCTGTGCTCACATTACCAGCCACATTGTTCACTTCTGATTAAATTCGTATTGAACACAAATCAGCTTTGACGGTTCACTTTCATAATGACTATTGTCTTACGTCTGACTTTCATGTGTGACTTTCATTTGACTTTCAGCTGTCCTCTGAAACAGCCTACTGTATGTGTGCATACTTTTCTCCATTGTCGCTTGGCACATCACATGTATTTATGCACATATACCATAGATCCATAAACATTTACGAGATATTTTTATTAAAATGTAGGCTTGACAAATGTCATTTTGGTTATTACAGTATAATTTATCTGAGAGACACAAATTAGACCTATGACCTAATGTGTTAACTGTATTCAAATATGTGGAAGACTCAGCATAGCTGAAAGCTTGACACTGTCATTTGTTTCTGAAGCTCTTTTTTATGTCATTGAAACATTGTGATAATAAACAATAAATAAAATTGTCTGGGAAAGGGGAAAAACGGTGTAGTAAGAGTCTGGAAAAGGTTGCAGTAGTAGGCAACTGTAACAACTGCAGCAATCCTAACTCTCTTGTCTGCTCTTATCAAAACTCTGCCCTTAAAACACACAGAAGCCACACTGTCTGAAGCCGAGTCAAGGAGAGAGTGCTGGGAACTTCACTGAGTCTGACATATGCCACTGACTCAATCTGTTTGGTTTAAAAGAAGTGATTAGTTATGATTTTTATATGATTACAAGAGCCATAGCCCCTTTTCAACATATAGAAAGGGAATCAATAGATAAAAATAGATTTAGAAACAAATTGCATGCTTTAACATTGAAAGTTAAAGTGTAGGGCTCAGGAGTGTTTGTTGCTATTTGGTGCTGATTCTTAGCTGATGTCCTCTTTTTATTATCCATAGAGAAACAAATGATGAGCTTCATCTTTTATAAAGCGGTAATTGAAAGTTCCTATCTATTGTGTGGGCATTTCTAGTTGATGTCCAGCCACACGTCTTATTCTAAAATAATATTGTATAATCTGTCATAAAATTACCAGTATAGATTCCTTTGACTGCAGATGAATAACTTCATCCTGTGTGGCACGCACTGGAGGTGTGTGTGTGTGTGTGTGTGTGCAGGCATGTGTAAAGGCAGAGTTTTTAATTAGCTGAGCGCAGCAGCAGGAGAAACTTTCCCTTATGGAGTGTCTCTTCAGCTAGCTGACGAAAATCACTGTGACACCATTGTCTCTTTCCCCCACTCCCAACTCCCCCCCCCACGTCCGTCAAATCCTACCTCACCCCCTTGCTACCTCCTTTCGTCCCTCACTGCCCACACTCTGTCCATCCAAACAGCCAAAGTAGTCTCTTTCTCTCTAAGAGCATAACACCAGACTGTGGGAAGCTGCTATGAAATCCATACGAGCCAGTGGCTATTTATAAAATCAACTCTGTTGCATCCAAAGAGCCTTATTGAGAAAAAAACATGATTAAAATTAAAATTATTCACATTGCAAGACCTTAATATTTTCCGCTATATTTCTTCAATTTAATAGACTTTGCATTTCATCGATTTAGACTGGCCTCACTGAAATATGTCTTAAATCAGGTGAAGCCATTATTTTTCTGACCACTTTATTTAAATATTGCATGGATTATTTCTAGAATGATGATAACGTATGGAGTTGTGTGTCAGACCCTGTGCTATTCCTGCAGGAGCCATTTTTTTCCTAGCTATGAGGGAATTCAAATCAACAAGAGAGATTTGGCTTCTGAAATTCCTGAGTCAGTTTCCAAGGCCTGGGGAACTTTATTTATTCTACCAAGTGGTGGTATTTTGTTCTGCAAAGCATTTTAGTATGATTTCAATATTTCCTCTGTATTTTTTTATGTCAGAACCCATCATGTTTTGATACAATACTCCTTAAAGAACAGCTTTACACAGTGAATTGCTCTTGAGCCTGTAAACGTCTGCCTGCATTGAGGTCAGTCTGGGAGGCTGACTTGAGGGAGGCTTTTGTGTGACTCCGGTTTCCTGTAATGGAGACCATATGTTCTCCATGTTTTTACTGCAAGAAATGAGGCAGATACCCATTTCCAAAATATTTGTCTTGCAATATTAATTCCACCCACCTCACAGATTTTTAGGCTGTTCAGTCATGAAGGCTCTGTGGATGTATTTTCTTGGAAGTGCTGTGAGGCTTTAATTCTCTGCACATGTATGGAGGTGTTTGTTAAAGGCAAATATCCACAAAAGACAGGGATCATCCTAGTGGCTTCTGGTGTTTTACAGTTCTCATTAGCACTCAATCTGCGTCACTGTGGAGCCATCAGGAACATCTGAGTACTGTTGATATTGAGTCACCATTTAGTTGTCCATAGATAAATGGCATTCACTCTCAGGTCAAATGACTATACAAATCTGCAGTTTCTGAGACACAGAGAAACAGTTACTTCATCAGCATAACCCTCAGCTTTCCATGTTTGGGGTTAATTAATAGGCTTATTCTTGTCAGTATTATCTGCACTTTGAAGGCTGGTGCCATTAACCAATGTGGTTGCAGAATGTCAAGAATGAAGAACATATTTCTTCTTGAAATTAAAGGCAAACAGAGTGAACTGATACTTGTTTGCTGAGGCGATCCAGTCACCCATTAAGATGAGGTTAGGGAGCTGCTATGCCAATGAAGTAATTCTGCTAAGCTAAGCATTCTTTTCTCCCCCACACTTATATTTCCTGATTCTTTTACCCCCGCAATCCCTCCTTGTTTTCACCTTCTACCATTTTTTTGCATACAGATTGCTTCCAATGTCCATTGTGAATCATTAAACTGAAACAAATCCATCTTGCAGCCATATGGATACAGAATAAGCTTTGTTCTTGAATGATTATGGTATATACCACATGAGTGTATATGCATAGTGCAGCAGGTCCCAGATCGGGCTCCTAGTTGGCTGTACCATTCACTGAATGCCTCTCCCCCTACACGCTCTCTCCTGTCTCTCCTTCAGTGTTTCTCTAGTATGAAACAATAAAGGCAGAGTGCCAAAAATTACATTAAAGCTATTCCAGCTTTAAAAGTTGCCTCCTCAAACGTTTGAATCTCAACTGGAGTTAGAGAAATTATTGGGGCAACTTTGTAATAATCGTGACTGGCCTAGTCACCTGCCAATATTACCACCCTCCACAAAAAAAAAACAAAAAAAATGTAAATCATAAAAGCTGGCAATTCCAGGTTAATGTCCTGACAGTGTGCATTTATTCATTTCCATAACCTCATCTTACTTCTTAAAATTTACTTCTGATAAGAGGCACTAAATGAGGTTCTGGCTTACTATTTAATGTGTTCATATTTAAAGCTTTATTTTTATATTTACTTAATAAAACCCACAGAGCTTGCATGAATTGTTAACTGGCCGAATAGAGTCCTATAGCCAGTGTAGCTGTAATGAACTGCAGTAAAATTAGTGTCATTATGTATTAAGCAATGCACAAAAAAAGGTCAAATTGGACTAACTAACTGGACGAAAAATGTGAGACAGATTCATTCAATTTTCATTAAAGAAAACAGTTTTCATTAAAGAAAAAACAGCCAAATGGTGAAAAGTAGCTCAAAGGTTTTATTGATATTAACTTAATTGAATAAAAATTATGATAATGCTGCACATTATCATAACATAACATAACATTATCATAACACATAACACATATCATAAAAAGTAAGAGTACACACTTACTTTTTCCACACTTTATTATACTTTAAATTAAACTGATAAAATTACAATTTTACCCATGAATCAATTTACACTCAGTAATAGATACGGTCCTCTTTGTATCATGGACTTAATAATTTCTATCTCGATATGCAGCATCAAATACAGTGTGATGCTCATGAAAAGTGAAAGACTAAATGAACCCAAATTAACGGAAATCAAACTCACCTCTAAAAAGGTGATCTATTTCCTATAGAACTAAAAACTAAGAAACACAAAATCAAGCCACAAAGAATCCAACAAAAAAGAGCAGAGGCTCTGAGTCAGGTAACTGTAATGGAAAAAGAAAACACGAATAATTAGAGGACAGAAAAAGTAACACAAAAGAACAAACACCTAGTTGGTCACATTAAAATCTAAATATAACTCTGAGGTGGTCTCTTATTACATGTGGGGACAAGACACACTGAGAATGAAGAACCGTAGGTACATATATGAAGCCGTAGGTGATGGGATTATAGGTTGCAGCTGTGCGCCTCAGAGACTCCGCCCAGCCGACAGACCAACCTCCTGAAATGCAAAGCAAAAAACAGGAAATAAGAAACAATAACTTAACAAACTAAGACATCAAAAATGAACCCATAACATACATGTGTGATCAGTGCATCTCAATCCTGGTCCTGGGGACCCACTGTCCTGTAGGTTGTAGATGTTGCCTTGCTGCAACACACCTGATGCACATGGTCAGCTCGTTATCAAGCTGTGCAGAAGCCTGATAATGATCCATTCATTTGAATCAGGTGTGCTGGAGCAAGGAAACTTCTAAACATGCAGGACAGTGGGTCCCCAGGACTGATAAAATTTTAAAATTAATTGAATATAACCGTCTTAATTCAGAGTCGGCTCGACATTATCCAAACAGTAGATATTGTTCACTGCAGTGTAAAACAAACCACTGATATATAAACACAGTATCTAATAATAAAAACTCTGGCCAGGCAATCACTGCGTCTGATTTGACATGTCAGCTTGATGTTTCAACAGCCACTAAGGCACCAGAGGGGCTACTGTCGTTAATTAGCCTGTTAATGTTGGAGTGTAAGGTCCATACAATAACAGCTGTTCGACAAGTTTGGTTTGAGCATTTGAATTAGGATCTAAATATTTAGCATTAGGTCGACAAAAAACTGTTTCTTAAAACAGTTCAGCTTGAAAGGGAAAGAACAGTGTTAGGTTCATGAACAATGAGGAAAAAATTTTTGAGGTTTTTGGAAAAACATCATACACATATCTAACCAGATCATGTCCTATTAAATGTTTTGTCTGGAGCAGTTTCTCTTCCCACGTCTTTTGGTAATAAATTAATACAAGTTTATAGTGTGGTAGTAGGGCTGCATATTAATATTGTTTCTCTTGTCACACTGAAAGGCAATCTAATTTTTAAACGACAACGCTGCATTTCATTGGGAAACATCAGCTGCATTACATAAGCACTCCTACTTGGCATTACTCCATGTGATGTGGAGCAGCAAAAGAGATGGAGCCGGTGAGAACGAGGATTGGTGAGAGAAAAGCAGTGATAAATCTTAAATGAGTCCATAATTGGGTTCTGAAACAACTTTGTGTTATTTGTTGAGCCCTCTTCATGTCTGGATGGCCGCCAGTAAATAGTTTGTGTGGGATAAAAAACAAAACAAAACTGCCATAAGAGTCTGGAAAAGCTTTTAATAACAGGCTACACTGTAACAGATGAAACAGATGACCCTTCCTGTCTTTGTTCTCATCAAAGCTCCACCCATCATAAAAACACAGAACACACACTGCATTAAGTTGCGTGAAGGAGAGAGCTCTCCACCATTGTGGGTCTCCTGCAGGCAGTGCTGCACTTGAATATGTTCAATTAACGCCATTCGACATCTAACGTTATGTTTTCATTTCATATGTGGCTGCCTGTTTGTCGGCAAATGACATTAGCTATAAATGAATCACATCACATAACTCACTAGGGACTGTTTTTCTTTCTAAATGAGGAAGATGTACCAAGAACGAATTCAAGGATTTAAAGAATTAATGGATTAACAGAATGTTTACATGATACATAATTCAGATCTATAGAATTAACTTTTTAGCTTAAAAAAGAATGATGTGACTGCAAATAGTGAAACATATTTTACATATTTCCAATACAAGTCGGAGTGCATAACTGAAAAGATGTACTTTCAATGTATTTCTAATTTCCATAGATAATGAAGCATTTCACACTTTAAGTATAAACCTTAACACATTCTTTTAAACCTTGATTTTCCATGATTTGAAACTAAAATGAGTTTGGAGTTTCCGCTGAAAAAGAATTGAATAGCATATTTATTTTATATATATAAAAAAAGACTTAAATTAGAATTAACATTTGAAATAGATATAGTTTTCTAGGTCCATTCTGACGTCAACTGGAAATATTGACGAGCCACCACAGGTTGACTCTGCTGGTTTGAATGGAAACCTATGGGAAAATGGGCCTACTTACTACTTGATGTTAACGTGAATAAACACTTCAAAGTAGGAGTTCAGATTCTTTCGGGTGACATTACGACTAGTTGGTATTAATTGAAATTTTAACTCGTTCTTTTTAAATGGCACATAACTGCCTGTTTTTTTTTTTTTTTACAGCACAGTCATCTGTATGTAAGATGATGACTATGTGCCACTACCTCACACAAGCACCCTTCAAAAATCCCGAACTATCACTTTACTTAATTACAGTGAGTGCTTTGCTCTTTGTTCTCTGTTTGCTGCTTCTTTAGTGAAACTTTTTCAGCGGAGACAAACTGACTGTGTCTTTGATTTTGCGGAAGTGCACTGTTTCAGAGCAGGTGTTATTTTCCTTCCTGCTCACCGGTACTTCTTCACCAGCTGTCTCTCTTGCTTTCTCTCAGTCTATTCTCGGAATTCCAACCTTGGCTGCTGACAGGCTAACTGCAGTCCGCAAGGCTTCAAGTGAAAAAATACTACTGTTTCTCCTCAGATAGCCACATAGATTTTTTTTTTGTGGTGGAAGGAGATGTTTAGAAAATGGCATGCCATTTACTTAGTTTTCTAGTTTAAAGATGTGATGTGTGTTATTAATAATAAGAATTAATGTTATGAGTACTATCAGGACTACTTCAACGCATGTGTGGATCAGTTTCTCCAATCGACAAAATGAGGTAAATGACTGGAGAGCTACTGAACAAAAGGGTCACGGTTATAGCAGCCATGATGTCTCATGAAGTTTTTGTAAGACTAAAAGAGTAAAATGATTGGAGATAACAAGGTGCTTCATGATCACAGCACTAACAAGCACATCTCAAAATGTAAACTGCTCTGAGAGGCAGGGATTCAGTATGCCATTCTCCATCCATGGCTGCACTCCACTGATACTGCATTTCATGCAAACATAGCTGCTGTCTTCACTCTCTCATTATCTGTTTTCCTGTTAGACGTCAGTTCTGCTCAAACTGCATGGCTCACTTTTTTCTCCTTTTTTCCCTAATTTCAGTATGTCTTTAAAAATAGCCCCTCATAAAAATAAAACAAGCAAAAAACAAACATAAAATAACATAAAATATGATGGTCACAGAGGGCTGGAAAAAATCCCAGCTGACACAGGGCAAAAGGTGGGATACATCCTGGTCAGGTCACCAGTCCATCACAGGGCCAACATACAGAGACAAACAACCATTCATGCTCAGGATTATGATCAGGCTTGGGATCTAATTAACCTAATCCCCATCTGCCATAGTACATGGAGAAAACCCATGCTCACACAGGGAGACCATGCAAAATCCACATAGAAAGGCACTCGGTTGAACTGGGAACCGGTGACCTTCTTGTTGTGAGGCAACAATGCTCAGCATTGCACCATCATGTAGCCTTGCCTTTAATTCATTACTATATTATATATCATAAAAGTGGCAATAGCAGTTTGATAGTAATGAATATTTTCAGTGGACTTGATCTGATATCTGTCATGACGCCGCATGTTTCTCAGATCTCTGCAACAACCTGCACCCAAAGGCCTAATGAATCAACATAGTTGTAATAGACAACACAAGCGTCTTCTGAAGTACGAGGGGTGTTATGATATGCTCCTGTCACACAGCAACTTAAGTATGCAAAAAAACTCCCATGTTAAATTCCAGATTCAGTGACATGGAGCAAAACTTTTAGTTGGAATTAGTTTCCAGAATGTGACAAGTAACAAGAACAAGAAGTGGCACAGTGATGTTCTACAGTCCTACTGTAACTGCCTAAAGACTAATATTTAGACAGAAGATAAAAATATGACATTCTCTTCAAATAGTGTCACTGCAGTGTGAGGCACCTGCAGGGCATGTTCAATCACTGCATCTGATGTTTTTACACATCATCTTAGCATCTTAAAATACAATAGCTATTAATGGCAACAAGAAAGACATATTTATTAATTGGCCACTTAGGGTTGCAGGGAGGAGCTGAAGCTAATCCCACCTGACATTAGGTGAGAGGTGCTGTTGTCACTTTTTAATCCCAAATTAAGAAATCAATTAGAACTTGGGGAGATGTTCAAACTTGAACCTTGAAAACCCATTTGCATTTATATACAGCCTAGAAGTACATTTGACTGTTTGTCATAAGCCTGGCCTGCATCTATCCTTATAGTGTATCTTCAATAGTAGAGTGCAGGGTTTCTCAATTCTGGTTCTAGGGACCCACTTCCTTGCATGTTTTAGAAGTTTCCTTGGTGGATCACATCAAATTCAAATCAGTGTGTTGCTTCTGCAATGCTTGCTAATGAGCTGGGCATTTGACTCAGGTGCAGGGAAACATCTAAAACATGCAGAGCAGTGGGTCCCTAGGACCAGGGTTTGGAAACCCTGGTGTAGTATACATTGGAAAGGCCACCGGCCTATCATAGATGGAACATGCACAGACAAATGACAATTTTGTAGCCAGTAATATAGCAATATAATATAGTAATACAGTAATATAGCCAGCTAACCTCAAAGTGCATGTCTGTACCTGGAAAAAGTGCCAATGCTACTACCCTACCAACATGTGGCTTCAAATAAGACCCAAGGTTGCTGAAGTATTTCAACATTAATTCAACACTTATGTGTTTTTCAGTGAAACAATCAGAACAAATTCTGCTCTTTATGAGTGCAGTCACTAACTGATGCCAGTTATCTTACGATGCCATTTAATGATCTGCCCCTAGACTGACATCCTCTGAGGAATTTGCTGCAAAAAGCAAAAGGCTTTAAATGAAGCTTAGCGTTCTGTTTGTTACATCAGATGTGAGTCTTTTTCCCACAGGCATCAAAATAAACATAGTATGCTCTTCAAGCCCTTTCAAAAGTCCTTGGAAAGATTTCTATTGCCTCATGGCAAATGTCATTCATAAATTTAAATAATTCAATTTCAGTTAATCTTTCCTCACTACATAATCCAGAGTAGTTTTCCTTCTTAGCTGTAATCCCTTCCAGGATAACTGACAGCCATTGCACAACCTTGACCATGTGTGCTTCTTTTGTGCTGATATCTTAGTCATGGAAGGGAAATGGCTGGACTGAGAATTCAGAGGGCAACAAATGTTTAGAATGGATTATTATTGTGACCCCCAAAATGCACACATGGGCTTATCTGTCAGTGGTGCTGGATGAGGAATGCATCCCTGAAGCACTCTCAGACGTGTCAACAGCAATGCTGGCAACAGTGATAGGACTAACACACCAGTGGCTACAAAATAATTGGGTAGCTTTCCAGAAATTTTCTAGGACACTGGAGTAAAAGCAGATTTGGTGAATAGAAAAAGACAACATAAAAGAGCAGATCATAAACATGCAAACATGATTTCATTTCCTGTTATTGCCCTTTGAGCTCAACAATTGTTTTTCCTAGTTGTGATTGTGCTGATGTGGTGCCTAAATTGACCATAAAGGGTCTACTTTATCAGAAAAGACAAGTCCAGTGATTACACAGAAAAGGGACTAAGGTCTCAGAGTTCAGTATTTTGATAAGGCTTAGGAAAGTTGGAATGTCTGTTTTTAAAGACTCAAGTCAGAAATACCATCTCAGTATTTTGCTTCAAAGCTGTGGTTTTGGGACGACTATTCTGTCTACATGTTAGGCCTTACAAATGTTGTTGATGACCTTCTCTTAAAATTATGATTTACACAGCTATATTAATATTAATTAATATTAATATTATATTCTGCACTTTTATACCATTCATACAATGTAACAATTAATAATAAACATATTACTTTTCTTAACAATGTTACATAGTGCTTTAGAGTCAAATCAAACTGAGTCAAATACTGTGATGTGATTCAATGTGATTCACATGTTTTACACATTAGCAGCTGATAACATATCTAATCCACTAAGAGATAACAGATAGAAGAGATCAAAGCTGCTGCAGCTAGGATTTCTTATCCACTTTGACACTGTACAAATCCTATCTTTTGTAGGGATTTTCTCTTGTCTTTACCTGTAATAATTTTCAATTTTGGACTAATGTCGGATGATTTAATGGTTCCAGTGAATTGTGACTGCAATGTTGGGGTATAAAACCACTGACGTCTCTTTGGACGCTACTTCCTGTACTTTTGAAATATTTGTGCTGGCATCGGCATGTCACAATTCGTTAAAACGCCTGTGGTGATGGTGTGATGATCATTAATATTGCTTCTTTTGCTGGTTTTACTGGTTGACTGACTGCTCAGTCATATACTGTACCATGGACAGAGACTAGAGTTAAGAAACTCCTCTCTTACTTTCCTTTTCTCCACTGGGAAGACAAGTAATAATGGACTGGCTGGACTGTGTGTTTAAAGGAACCCTTTAAAAACTTACTAGTTGCTAGAAGCACATTCAACTCCCTTTGAGAGACTCACGGTTGTAGCCGAACTAATAGCTCTGCTGACAGTACAAAACACACATCTCTCAGAACCTCCTCAATTATTGTGTCACTGTTAAGGGGGACCAGACAATTGCACTAAATAAAGAAAGTACACCCAATATGAACTATTTTTTGAATAGCTGCATGAATTGTCAGAATTTTCAATATTACTTTATTGTGCAATACCCACAGTCTGTTTAATGCAGTGACAGTGACAGAACTGCACGTTCCATCACCAGAATGACCCCCCCCCCCCGGGATTTTTGACAGTGGCCTTCAATCTCATAAACAGATTGAGTTGTTGTTGAAAGCAGCTTCTTTCAACTTCACTTTTAAGCCAAGGTAAAACCCCTTTTTAGCCAGCAAGATTTGGAAACATCAATCCACGCTCTTATTAGCTCAAGGCTTGACTACTGCAATGGCCAGTCTTCCTTATCGGGTCTCCAGCTGCTCACTTTTTAACAAAATACTCCAAGGCGCAAACACGTCACCCCTGTCTTATACGAACGACATTGGCTGCCAGTTTAAATATTTGCTGCTCGCTCCACCTTCTTTAGCAGAGATTTTAGCAGATGATATGTGAAAATGACAGGGTTTTACACTCATCAGGCCAACTGCTACTTACTGTCCTCAGATCAAGATGCAAACGTTGGGGTGACCGTTCTTTTGCTGTCGCTGCTCCTGTGTTCCATCACTGACTTGGGGGTTTTTAAAAGTAAACTCAAAACATATTTATTTAGAATAGCTTTCAAAAATCATTAGCATTCATTTATTCATTTTCTTCAATCTTTTATTGTCTATTTTATTCCTGCTAACCCTTTGAGTGTTTTTATTTTATTTTTTTCCTTTTACGTGAAGCACTTTGAGTATCTTGCAGATATTGTGTTGAATCAAGTGCTGTATATATAAACACTGATTGATTGACTGATATCACTATTAATAATTTTACCTATTATTACATGGTAATTACTGAAAAAAAAGTGAATACTTAGTTGTTGAGATGGCTGTGGAGATATCTGCAGTGAAGGAGGGTCTCTATAGTTGTGAGGACACCTTCCTTACTCTCTTAACCATCTCAACTAAATGCCTAACCTTAACCCTTACTGCATCCCGGTTGGTTGTCATTTCTTCTCTCAGTTGACTGTCGTGGTATGTCCTGCGCTTTAAAAAGCTGCTGAAATTTGAGGAACTTCAAAACGCCCTCATAACTGTGGTTTTCACCTTATGTCAGCTTGGGTGGAATCCAGTTCCCCATGACCATCGTGTGGGGGATAAAGAAGTAGACAATTGATAAATGAATGGTTAAGATTTGTGTTGTGGTTTGGTTAAGGTTAGTGTTAGGCATTTTAGGGATTCTAATTGACTTCCCCGGTTTAAGCTGTCCAAATGAATGGAAGTCAAAGCAGTGTCCTGAGAAGAGTAAGCACCTTTCGTGCTCGCTCTGTGTGTGTGTGTGTTTGCAGCAGCTTGGCTGTAGAGTTGATGCATGTGTGTTAACTTGAAGCAATAATGGTCCTCATTTATTATTCAGTCAGTGTACCAGCGAAAGTATATGGAAAGCATTTAGATGCATAAGCAGGGGAAAAAAGCTTCAGCAGCAACTTAAATAGCATCTCAATTTTTTAAAGGAGCAAGCATATTTTGTTGACTGTATTACACTTTGGCTGTTGTTTCTCAAATAAGGATTGTTACATGTTTTATGGATTGTGAACAACAAAAGATAGCAGTGTCCACAAAGGTTTCATTGAACGCGAAGACCTTATTTACCTACTGGTGTTATATAACTGCTTCTTTATGGCTTCGTGGGTATAATTGGCAACACTCCATACCCACCATTATGTTCATTTACAAAGTTAAAGAGGATTTACTGCACATGCTGTGCATGCACATTTGTAAAACAGTGAAAACAAAAAAATGGAATATTTCCATTTTGTTGTGTTACATAAAAACAAGTTGGCAACTGTGGAAGATTTGATTTTCCCGGTGGTGCAAAATTCTGATGACACTGAGTTTGTGGTCCAGTGGGGTGGTGAGAGTTGAACAGCAGATATTGGTCTTCTGTCTTTTCGGATGTGCGCTGTACAATCCACGAAGGCCAGGCTGTTCCCTTTGACGTCATTGTTGCAGAACAAAAAAGGTTGTGCGCCTGTTCTATTTAGCTGATTAGCTATATTGTTGAATTTTAAATGTTTATCCAAGCAGCGAAGGACATGGCTCATTCAATTTGTTGATAATGAATGAGCCAACAATAATCAAAGGAAACTTACCAGGCTCATTTGCACAAAGTTGTGCTTCCGTGAGGGCTCTCTTATTTTTAACATAATCATTAAAATAATTTACATGTATAGAGGTTCTACAATGTTTAATGAGGTACTGTGACTGTGTCTGACTCTTAACAAATGCAATTAATAGCTTCTGAGTAGGTGGAAATGCTGTTTTCTGTCTCTCTCTGGTGACTTCCAGTCTTTGAAGATCCCGCTGTTTTCTTTTTCACTGACACTGCTGTTATTTCTCTAAAAATAATTCTAGTAATTTAGAATGATACTACTTGGTTTTATAGATAGGGTTTTCACATAAATTCTAAGAATTTTCTTTGTCAAACAGCGTATTCATTGTGGAGGTGGGTGTGGTTGGCAGTCGGCAGTAAGAGAAAGCAGGTGTGGAAATGGCTCAGGAAAGCAGTTGCAGGTGAGCTGATTGACACACTCGGTGCCACTTTGTAATCATGCAGAAGCTTGCTGGGCCTGGTGAGGAAGGACCAAAGGGCTGATGGACTGGACATTGCATTGACTAACACATTAATTTCCTGGAGACTTAATCTAACCTTAACTATAATTACAAGTGCCCTAACCTAACCCTAAAACATGTCTTCACCTTAAAACATAGTGATTTACATTATGGTGACTTGATTTTTGTCCACATAAGGAAGACAAGTCCCCATAATGTGACTGTGTAAACAGATTTAGCTCCAAACATCATAAGGAATAACATACAGACACACACACACCCTAAACATCCGAGTTTAATTTATGTGTGCTGTGATTATTAAAGATTATTCGTTATACAGGCAAATTCACGGTGACAGAAAAACCTGCTACAGCAGAATTGTAAGCTTCTGTTGCTTCTGAGTTGATGCTTGATTGACAATAAGTGATTAAGCCTAGAGGCAAGTGCACGGACCTGCTCAGTTTTATTGTTGTGTATCCAGCATTTGATAAAACTTAGCACAACCCTTACAACAACAGGTAATCCAAGACGCAGAACTTATTTCAGAAAGCTCTTTAACATTTTCATATATTCTTATAGAGGCATAGTGGTAGTTTGCTGGAAATGGTATTTGTTGTTGACATGTGCCATCTCTTTGTTTTGGGGGGTGGATTCCTTGATAATGAATATGATTATGGTTGTGGAAAGTCAGTAGTTCATTTTTCAGCTTGACATATCTGCACTGTGCAAAGGTTCCCTGCAAAAAAAGTCACCCGGCCTTGGGTTGACTTGGACCTGGATTGGTGACACAGCAGACCATCAGTGGTACAGGATATCAGCTTCATGGACTCATTCAGTCTGGGATTTTAAAATGTGTGTAAGTAAGTTTCTAATTATTCTGCTCCATTTCCTGTGCCCCCTGTCATTTTAAATTTCTAAATGTTTCATTGGCATAGTCTTCTCTGCTATAAAGGAATCACACTAAGCAAGAAAACAAAGCAAAGGAAGTAAGGACGCAAACAGAGCCACCACACCCTATGTTGCAGTGTTATTTGTGTAAAGATGATCCTGCCTTGCTCTAATCTATTAGCTTGTCAGCAAATGCGCATGTTTAAAGTTGCTCATGGAGAGGTTCAACCCACCACAGCAAATATGATAAACATGTTAATGTGCATTATGTTTGTTGCTGTTCTTCATAGTAGTGGATACATGCATGTACTGTAGCTGGTGTTTGTTGTGACACCTGCTACTGCAGATGGCTTCCTGTTGTCCTTGCTGTCTCTACTCCTGCCAGTAATTCAGCACAGTCTGTCTGTATATTCCATTCCATGTACCAATTTTACAGTCTCTCCGATAAATTACACGTAATTCTCACATACCCATCAACAATCGTGTCTCCCAAAAATTATGTTCTTCCGCATTCTGTTGCTTTTTTTTATGAGGAACATATTTTCTTCCAGATTAAGTGGGGTTTTTGACATATAACAAATTGTTACATAGATCACTCGATATTTTTTTTTGTCAAAATTCTCTACAGGAAGAGGAGGCTGTAGTGGTGTGTAACAAACAGACATGTCCACCAGCAGCAGGCCACAGGACAGAGGCCAATCGTCAGAAGATTTGATGTAGTTACCAGGACATTTCTAGATGTTTCTGTTCAGACGGCTCTGGAATATTCTTGTGTCTTTTTATGGGGTCCACCATGCAGCAAAGAGAGAACACACTTAAAAGCCATAATCTTTTCCAAACCTTAATCAGGTGATTTTTGTGTGTGATCCTAACGAAGGACTATTAACTGTAAAAAACCTAATACCATTCATAACCTAGTGTTTATCACAACCCTCATTTCCTTATTCACACCATAATTGTCACATGCACTAAAACACCATCACACAAATATGCACATACAGACATTTAAATTAATTTAATTTTTTACATGAAAAAAATCTTTTATTAATCAACGTTTTTGCTTTGTCTATGTTTCACTTTCAGTTTATTTTTTTGCAAGCTTCCTTTCTCTGTTTCAGAGACTCTTATTTAATTAAACTGTTGTGGATTAAATACTGTATATTTAGACTTGTGGACTTTACAGGCTTCATATTTTTATCACCATGGTTTATTGGATAACTAAGAATAGAATGTCCTCTACTACCATATTATAACTTATATCTTGAGTTTTTTTCCTCAAGATCTTAAGGTTCAGAAAGAAATTTCCTCAAGCAAGGGTCGGGTCAATACTTTGTTGGAGCAGCACAGAGTGTGTCTGTATATTAATGGTGTGTCCATAGATATTCATCATCCTTCCTCATTGTCTGCCACACGTATTTATAAACAAGGACAGTAGTGTTCATTCAACCCAGTTTGAAGGGTTTATTTCTAATAAGTTACATTAAATGTGCTTTGAGAGTAATTCTTTAATTGTGTATGAACAGGAGGAATTACATGGGACACACTCTGCTTCTCTGTGCATTCATTTAGACAAAAAAAAAAAAAAACCTCTTCTGCATCATATGCATTATCTAAAAAAATGGAGGTCTAGGACAAAATCTATTGAGGCAAAACAAACAAAAAAAAAAAAGAGATTTTTTTGGAAATTTTTTATCAATAGGTAATAGAGGTGGCATTTCAGGAGCTCATAAAACAAACAGAAATCATATGGGAAGATCAAGATGCCATTTCATGTTACAAAAATCAAGATTTACAGTATTATGCCAAAGGAGCAGTGAGCCATTAAAGGCTGCCGGGCAGTGAACGCTAAAGGGCCACGAAAGACCTGAGGAGACAGATTTTGTGCTGCGACAAAGATCGGGGGACAGATAAAGAGCATTTATGTTAGTGTCTGATGAAGACCAGAAGAGAGCAGAGAAGATTGAGCAGGAAAACTGAGACGGTAGACATACAGGTAGGTTGAAGAAATTTAAGAAATGGGAAGGTTCTTAATGAGCCCCAACCCACAGCTACATGCATGATGTCAATGTTGATGTCAGTAAGATACAGATAAAAACACAAAAGATACAAAGGACATCATTTCAAGTTTACCTTCCACAGAACAGCAGTTTAGTGTAAAATCTGTGTAAGTAAAGTGGGATTAAATTTGGCAATATTTCAGTATTTTTGGCCAAATAAATATGACCTATTACAAAAGTCCTATCAAATATCCCTCATCTGCACCTTCATACTCAAAATGCAGCCAATGCTGCAGTTCTCTGGCCAGAGTCACACAGGGGAAATTACACACGTGAAAGGGGAGATATACTGTAAATCAGAAGTGATGCCAACATTAGAGAAGAGAGTCTCAATTTTTCCTGCACTGAATTTTTACAAAAGCTTCATTAACATTAATCACTTCGTGGATATTAGGATTAAAGTCTGACACCAGTGATAATTATTTTACATGCTTTGTAGTGCAGCCAGTGCCTATCGGCTTATTTTAACTAGCCAGGCTTTTTTTCAGCTGAGCCTTAATAGATTACACTAAAATACTTATTAGTAAGGTAATCAGAAGCTGCTTTCATATTTTATATCCTTTTTTTACAGGATTTTTTAACCATTAATGTAACAATAAATCTATGTTTGATTTACATCATCTGCAAGAATTAAATAATAAGTGAAACCAAACCAAGAAAAGGCTGCACTGATTAAATAATCAATCCTTTTCATACATTACTTCATATGAAAACACTGACTTTATCAGCATCCATGCTTTGGCTGGTAAAATAGCCTGCCAATATAGACTTGGGTGGCTCTGATCAATCTTCATGGTGTGTGTGTGTGTACTGTATATCTTCTTGCCTCAGTTTATCCATTCCTTGACAGTGCATATGTGTGAGAGACACTGGCTGCTGACAGGAGCCCATTGCCCTGGTCTTTTTGATGGATGCCCACTGTTAACATGATGTGCTGCAGGCATCAATCTTGACCATCCTGATTAAAATACACAGTGATGGGTAATATTTATGTTTCCAGGGGACACAGAACCTCCAGGAAACCCCTTTAAATGCCTTGTACTGTAGCATAAACCAACCCAAGTACATATATGCATAATATAAAGCATGTGAATCTTTTTTTTTTTTTTTGGTGATACAGTATGTCGCAGGAATCTTCTCCTGGTGCCAGCTGGAGACTGCAGAGTCTCTCCTTAATGCTTGTATAACTGCAGTGGGAACTGCACTTTGTTAATTTTTGTTTACTCCAAAAGATGGAAACTGCAGCAGAGCTTCAATGACAAGCACTAACAATATGAAAGTGAAATTGACTAGGTTAAAGGAGAATAGAGAAATATTTGCAAGAGGTGGTGCGGTCGAAGTTGTATTTCTACAACTTCTAATGAGAAGAATTTTAAAAAAATTCACCTCTCTCCACAGTCACGCTCTCTATCTTATCCTCAGATTTGTTTCTCTGTCATTGCAGTAATGCAGTATTTCACGTTTTGCTTATGATTGTTGGACATTAGAGTTCACAGCAACAGACTGTGGACTTGCAGCGTTTCAGTTGCTCTAACACATGCATTTTTCAGAGTCAATTCTATTGCATTGAATTTCGGGGTGGGGGGGTTAGTGGTGTTTTGGACTGAGACTTGTTTGTTGTCACAGATAAATGCTGAGCGCAGCTTGTAACTGGAATCCACTCTCTTTCTGTCTTGTGCAGCACACAGACAGCAGCATATAAGCTGTCCTGGCAAAGAGTTTGATCCCCCTCAGTGTCAGACACTATTATCTGTCACTGGGTTGCAAAGCAGGGGTTTCCACCTATCTCTCTCTCTCTCTCTCTCTCTCTCTGACACACACAGAGACACACACTACGCTAACGTGCTCTCTTTTGCATATTTCTTGGCAAGCGCAGTGTTGGAACTGAGACTCAAGCAGCAGTCACACTTGATGCTGCAATGCAGTCTGGGAGGTAAAGGGGGCAAAATAAATAAGTGAAAACATAAGGAAGATTCAATTCAATGTTGAATTAAATAGTTTATTCATTTTGTTTGTTCAAAGTTTAAATTTGATAAAATCTTTTCTGTGCTTTTATTTGATCATTTAGCCTTATTATATCCGAGACTATAAAACGATAGTTTTTTTTTAGGGGGGGGGGGTAACTGGTTTACATCTTTTCCTCTTTAGAATGTCTCTTTATTAATTTATTGAAAGCCTTTAGTTTGATCTTTGCTGGAGGTTAGAGATGAATCATACATCGGTCGGGAGGTGGCTGATCAAATTTACTGACAAGAGTTCACAGTAATAAAGAAGGGTCAGCAGGCCAAGCGAGAAATGCTGAGACTTGGAAACGGAGCAATTCATGGACCTATAATTCAACACAGTGTCAGAGAGAAGGGGGGTGGGGGGGGGAGAAGGATTGCTGTGGGTGGTGGGGCTTAGAGGGATGATGGGGTCAAGCTAGACCTCAGCTAGAAGAGGTAGAGGAGGAGAGGAGGGAAAGAAAAGACTGAAGGCTGCATTATGCAGTTGCTGGTGAAAAAATAAACCCCTCCAGCTAGAATGAGGCATCCTGCTGAGTCCAAACAAAACATGAGGAAAGGTCAGACTCTGGTTGTGGTCACTGGAATAATCTTTACCATTACACACAGTATGAATGCGAGAAAAAAAAAGGTCAGAATTTTTTTTCTGCCCTTTTTTTTATTGATGCTCTCTTTTAGCCCTTTACAGTACAAAGGGACAGCTGTACTCCAGTGGTAGCAGGTTGTCTTCAACTGCAAGGTGGGGAATTTGAGCTTTAGATATGTCTCTGGGCAAGACTCCAAATTTCTCCTGGCAGCTCTACTGGCAGTGTGTATAGGTGATAGAAAAAAAAGAGCAGCATATACTGTAGATGCAGACTGAGGGGGTGAATGACAAAACTGTAATGTAAAGCACCTAAAGTGGTCATCAAGACTAAGAAAGCACTATATACTGTATACTGCAACATATTTACAATTTGGACTACTGACCTTACAACAGAGGCGATTGCTCTATGACAGCAAAATGTTAAAATAAAAATAAAGGGGTCAAATTTGTACTGTTGCATTTACATTTCATCTCTAAAATGTTTGCTGCAACTCGATCAGCTGTTCAGAATCAGCTGTTTATCACAGATTGTCTGATAAGATTTTCTGAGACGCTGATTGGATAAATGTGGCAAAGTTGGCACTTCCAGGGAAGCTCAGCTTCTCTGGGAGTCAATGAGGCAGTGGGTGGGCGTGGATGGGACATGTACATGACACCGGAGCCTTTTCTGTTTCAGTCCCAATCAGAGTTTGCGAGTGAAGTCTAGAAACAAATAGCAGCCGGTTGTGTGTGATTCGCTCAGCTGTACATATTGTACATATTGTTTATATTGTTATAGCATTTCCTTGTTTCAGATTTGCAAAATTGTTGCGTTTCCTTGATACAGTTGTCCAAACGTTGGTTTGGGTGGAGGGTGGGGACCTTCCCCTGTTTCACAGACCAGCAACTGCCATTGCCTTACAACTGAATCCTGTACAGAAGAAGTAATGTCTCATAGTCTTTAAGTTTATGAGTCTACAGACTCATAATGACTCAGACCTTAGAGAGACAGCTTTTTTCTAGATTCTCATAAAATCTCCCTGTAAGCTTCCAACTTGCAAGGACACTTATTCCGTCTCAGGACCTAGACTAAAATGAGTGTAAACTGGAGAGGTTCAAACCAAGGCTTTGTTTTAAAATATGATTATTTAATATTATGGTTATCATTTAAGATCTAGGGAATAGTAAATAAAGAACACAAAGAGTCCTCCCCAGATGAAGCAGTTATCTTCTACTGTTGAGTCACCCTGAAGCAACAGCAGCCTAGCTTTAATTTTTTAGGAGTGGTGGGCTGCATGTTGTGGAAGTCCCTCAAATAAACATTGGTGACAGCATTGCCAAAGCCAGTGTCATCTTTTTTTTGCCACTGGCAAACAACAAGGTGAAAATCTTCAGATTCCAGTGTTCAGCCAATAGAGTAGTGCCTCTCTAATTGTGACTGAATGAAACTACAGCTCCCAGGTGCAGACCCAGTCAGGCCCTGGTGAACTGATCCCACTCAAAATGAATGTGCCTGGATACAAAGCCTGTATTTTCTCTTCCCCACTGCCGGCACCCTGCTGTCTGAAACACACACATTAAATGTGTATTAATTTCCCCAAAAAAACGTTAAATAGAAAAAACAAACTGTTTACTCATTTACGTGCATGAGCTCCCTTCCCCCAACATCAAATGATTTTTCCTCTGTAGAAAGGAAGAGGCTTTTGATCTGTGAGCCAAACAACAAAGTCAGAAACAAACATGTTTGTTTTAGTCTTTTCTTAACTGGATTGGAGACAGTTAGATGCAGTATATCAAAATGAAACTGAACATTATGTATCAGTCCAAATTATCTGTGTCATATCCCTTTCTTTCATTTATTTTTTGCACAATTATTACCATACAGTCACTTATTTATTCTTTTGATGACTGCTGAATAAGGAGCCTTGTTTCAAATTAGAAAATGACTTGGCGGGGACACTCAAAAACAAAAGGTAAATGATTCCTGTAGATGGCATACAGAAAGAGACAGAAGATGGGGGAGGACATGGCCACCTTGCAGTCACATCATTAAGATGCTCTGAGTATGCGTCTCTTCACGTTTGTGTCCCCCTCATGTCAAACTGCTCATCAACACACCACCCACTACATCAGCGTCAAAAGACTTCCTGAGCACCAGCATTTTCACCCCACATTAACATTATTCATGCTGACAGAGTCACAACTTGTGTGAGAGAAAGCTCCCCTCCTCTTCAGGTGAAAGAGATCACACCAGGTACTGGTCTCATGCTGGGACACAAATGAATGAAGCAGGGAACAAAGTGCACAACTTTTAAGATGCAGGTGAAAAGCTCTGAGGATTTGTTTTTGCAGAAGCCGTTATGCTTGGTGCCTTAATAGGTCAGGTGTAATTCGCTGTCATTTTAGGCTTGTTTTCAGGTTCGTATATTGATTTCAGCTGTCTGCCACAAAATGTGCTTCAATATTTAGGAAAAAAAAGAAATAAAAAAACACAAGTGATTGTTATGGATGACAAACGCTTATTACATGGAAAGTAAATGGTGACTATAAGAGTGGAGTTTAAAAACATTGACATCAGTTTTGGAGCTACCTCTTTTACTTCAGAAATGTCACTTATTTTTTCTTATTCTTATTATTTTTCGAAACCTTTACACTCTGTTTTAAAAAATATATTCTGAAATCCCCACAGCGTTTCAGAGCTGCAGCAAAACTCTGTAGCCAGGTTCATGATGAACAAACACTGATATTTCATGTTAAAGTCAGTCCGTCTTTAGTCTTGAGAAACATTTAACACATTGTTTACCCAAGTGACTATGAATTACCTTCAAAAAATACCCAGCAACTGTCGACTACCATTTTGGCTTGAAATACTCATCCTTAATCTAAGTAATATGAATGTGAATGTGAAAACAGAAAAAAAAATGTGGTTTTGAGCATCTTTGTGGACAGGAAATATTAACCAGTTAAACAGAGAAACAACTTTACACTTCTCCGAGGAGAAAAAAAATAATCATAGTGTATCTCTCAAAAGTGTTTTAATGCATCACGCACCGTTTAAGTATGGAACTTCTGAACCTGCATCCTTGAGCTGCAAGTTCCTTCAGTCCTGTGACCTCAAAGATGACTAACACTCAAAAAAATTGTTCACACAACATATGTAGTAGGTCTCCGGAATATTAAATATATTGGGAGTTCTATGGTAACCATAGATACCTGGTGCACATGATGTACTGCACACCCTCAATCCTGATTTATATTCAGTCACACAACACTTATAAAGCCAAAGTGTTGCTTGACACTTTCCTCACCATCACAAGGTAAACATTTGAACTGCAGCTGAACACACTCCAAAATATAGATACTGTACATCCTGTTAATCACTTTTAGCATGCCAGAGGGGAAAGAAAAAAAAAAAAAAAACGTTTGTGATTGGTTCCCTTTTTAAAGGACATAATTGTCAAACGTGTCTGCAGAGCAAAATTAAAATCACTGGAAGACTTGACTGGGTTCGCCTAGGCTATTCTCAGGTATGTCAATGACTTCATGACTTCATCTGTAATCAAAATAAAGAGAAAGTAGCACAAATGTACATATAAATAAACACGACTGGCTGCTGAAAGCACAGACATGGACATGACTAGAACTTGAATTGAAAATGTTGCATGACTTTTTCGCTTCATCGAGCAACATTTATCGAGTACAAATCGGGCTTTACCCTTTAACATGAAAATCTTAGCTGTTTTGAACGACTGTTTTATACTTCTGAGAATATCTAGCAGCCGTTAATGCGAGACAGAGAAGCCAGTCAGCTTTTGACTTAGACTGAAAGCAAACAGAATTGCAATTTTTTTTTACTCTTTAAAGGTGGAATTTACTCTGCTGTGGAAACTATGTTCTGTGTAATCCTGATCTAGATACAGGGTTTTAGCATGCACACTCTGCCATTCATTGTTGTGTATGCGGGGGTAATAATAATAATAATAATAATAAAAGCATTTCAGTGTAGAGACGACCTCCCTCTGGACCTGTTCTCACCTTTGTGTGATTAAGAGTAGTTTCATCCATTTAAAGGATCATGCCTATTATGTCACTGAAGCTATTCTGCTGTCATCTTTGTGACCCCTGACCAAGGGTGAATTCTGGTTGAGTTGCGTGACAAGACAGTGATAAAGCTGTGGCTGAGACTGCTGCACCGGTGGGGGAAACAGCAATGGTGATGATGGCAGTGATGATGGCGATGTCAGTGTGATGCTAATATGTAATGGCTGTCCCCATTAAAAGCCTTTGAATTCCAAGTAGACCTCACAGCTGCATCTGCTGCCAGATCACATCATCAGAGAAGTGATGGATCAATTAAATAGTCGAGGTCACACAAGACAGTGCAAAAGAGATCTGAATGTTTCTCCTACAAAGACAAGTGAAGGTCTGTTTTTTTTTTTTTTTTTTTGAATAATGCGATTGATGTTTCATGTCTGTTTTCCATCTGTGTCACCAGTTTGTGTGTGTGTGAGAGAGAGACAAATGTGGCTCTGTTTGAATACTTTGTGCTGTATATATCCATCATGATCAAGGGCCATTTCAAGGCTGTCAGCTTCCTCATCTCCTCTGCAGTTGTCAGCTTCCTTAACCTCCTCCATGGCCACCACGCATTCCTGTCATGTTTTAATGAGTTTCAGAAAGTTCAGGACTGGTTACAGCAGAACAGAGTTCCCAGTGAAGTGAGTTTTCCTAAACACAATGACAGGGATATTGAGATTAAAAGCTCATTTATCTTAGCAGAACAGTTTCAAAAACGACCAAACAACAACACACTAATAGACAATAGACAATTCAAAGGAGCACACAAATAGAATTGGTGTTATCAATCCGAGCTCTCCCACATAAACATTGCAGGAAACATAAAGGCCTGTGTCATTAGTGTAGTGTCGTTTGTGAACGATTTGTTCTTTTCTCATGAACGTGAGTTGTTTTCTGTTCTCTTTAGTGAGTCACTCATTGAATCAGCTTATTCCTGTGTGTCCCAACCCACAAGCGAATATACTGCGAATGACTCAGTGAACATAGCCTACTAGTATGTTGAATATGTGCCTTGAGTGATAGTCAGCTTCTTCAACTGTCAAAATCAACCTCAGTAAATCCAAGAACAATGCTGAACTGTAGATCAGTTAAAAAGACTTAATGATATAACTGTGGAGTCTGGTGTATTTAGCTACAACACTGCCAAAAGCAATCACCAATCAAATCTTTTTAATGAACTGACTCTAATGATTCAGTACAGAGGTAAAAAACAGCTTTGCCCATCATTATTTCTCATTAAGATGATATTCCATGATTTTTTGTTACCATATTTTACAAGTGCCATGTTTTGGGGACATAAAAGCAGAACAAATAGCCTATGAATATACCAATGAATAAGCTGAGAAGTTGACCAAGGAGGACAGTTAGAAAACAATGTGCAATGATGGGTGAGATCTTTACAGTTTGCTATGAACCTCAAAGCTCCATGATATTCTGTATCCAACATATGAAAACACTCAGACAAGGCATTCATGCACAACAGATTGCCATAATAAAGAACAGGCAGAAATGTGTCATCAACCAGTGTTTGTCTCGCAACAAATGAAAAACAGGACCTGTGTGTAAAATAAAACTGAATATTAGTTTGAGCCTGTTCGGCAGATTCTGTATGTGAGGCTGAAAATAGAGGCAATCATCTGTTAAAAATCCCAAATATTTGTAACTGAAGACTGCCTGAATTTTTGGGTGGTAACATACACACTACATGCAACATATGTTCTTACTTAGGTCCTGCTATAATGTTGATAAGAAGGGAAAAATAAGACACCTTGTTATGTTTCGTGTTTACAGTGAATCAATCTGGCATGTTTCCACCCCCATGTGTGAGTGTAGATGGCATGTCAGCATTCCAGAGAAAGCAGCGTGAAATGAAACACGAGCGTGTCCGTCTGCATCTGTGCCGACTCAGTCACATACAGTACATGTAGACATTGATTTGAGCTCTAACATTCTTACATTTAACGGTTTAATTAGCCTCGATTTTTTTTTTTAAGAACAAATATGGTTCAAATGCCTTTGAGGCTTGCAGGCATGTGCAAACGTCTGACAGAGAGTTTGGAGAAGCTGTAAGACAATCGCAGTAATAGTGATAACGTGGCTTGGAGGTTGTTGGTTAAAAGCCTGAGACTCACTGTTTTTTTTTTGTTTTTTTTTAATGTTGTAAAATCAGTAGTCGGAGCCTCACCTCCCTCAGCATTTCTCTCTGTGAACAGTTAAAACGAACGGGGAAAAGGAGATGGAGAACAAAGACCGATCAGCATTAAAGAGGAAGAGAAAAGAAGAGAGAGGAAATGGAACACTGAGCAGGGGAATTAGGGTTAGACGAGAAAAAAAGAATGAAGGTGGAGGAGAGAGACGATAAGGGCAGTTTAAAGTGGATAAGCAGGTCATCCTCAGGAGTCATGGCATGCTGAGACGTCTCCGCCTGTTTCTGCACTTCTCCTAAAGTTTCACATATACTCACACACAGTAGTTCATCTTATTATATCATAGGCCTACATTGTTCTGCACAACTTAACAGACACTGCACTTAGGTCTGTTCATAGACACCAAGGCTTTATTACATTTCTTATTTACTTGAATAAAAGCACTTTGCTATCACTGACCATGACCACACCAATTTCTATTCAAATTTGACTCCAAATACTGAAACTAGTCTTACATTGTGATATGATACTATGATATATATGGCCCTCCCAGTGAGCAGTCATCAGCCTCTGTTTCATGCATTTGTTTAGACCCTTTTTTTCCTGTGAGACTATATCAACTGTCAAAGAGGGATAGAATTGGCGTCTTTGTCAGCTCATTAAGTGTCTGTGGTGGATGTTTGAGGTTTTGGGGGAATTTGGCCTCTGCCCTGAGCTTCAGAATGTTGTAAACATATCAGTGACTGCACATTCACTGATACCCCACAGAAGGAAAATGGAACTAGATGGTGTGAATTGAAATAAATATTTTTTTTTTTTTTTTAGGAAATTAATCTTGTGAATATCATGGTCAGGTTGTGAAAGTTGAAGTTGAAGTAGATGAGATGAAATTAGAGCTACAGCTGACAATTGAGTTATTTTTATTTTTTTTAGTATCATTTGTTGTCATACATTTGTGCAAAACACAGATACACGTCAGCTGACAAAGAAGAAAAGTGTGTTACAGGGTTAACGCAGAGCAGCACATCAAAGACGCCATGTCACAGGGTTAAAACAAACCAGGATGCCGTGACATTTGGTTTCAATCTGGTCTTGAACTATAATCTGCTGCATTGCAGATGTTGCTCACTATGTTACATTCCCACTGTCAAACCCCCTTCCACCACCAACTGACATTTTTTGGCCTCAAAAACTATGTCACTTAACAAACACTGACAATACATGTATAAACAATTTAGCAAAATGTTGAAGTCTTTTTTTTTTTTTTTCTACATAATATACAAATCCCACATATCCCAATAACCACAGACTGGTTCATAAAATGACAGAGAATAATGGAAATTGATGATTGATGTTAAGTTCTGTCCACAAACATAAGCTATTCAGTGCACTGTTAGCAAATAAACCATAACATATTTACATTTAAGAAGCTGAAATCAAAGAAATTGCCTTAATTTCATGTTAAAAAACCTCCTCAAACCAATTAATCTATTTCTATTAATCTAACATGGTTGGCGATACTTTACTATTAGATTAATGATCAATTATCTGTTGCAGCCCTACGTGACAGTAAACAGCTCATCTAAGAAACGTTTTTATGAGTCGGCTGCTTAAACCATGACCGAGCATTAACCTTCTTCTCTGCATTGCGAGAGGGGGTTTCACGTCCATGATATTCATGCCATTGCCAGATGCCACTAAAATGACAATGGATTTAATACCTGCTTACCCTGCCGCTGTGATTTGTGGAAACTGTAGTTCAACTTGATGCTGCGGGGACTTTCAAAGACACACAGTGCAAAAGATGCGAGTCGGGCACTTCTCACATCTTAGCTGAGCTGCGGGTAATTGTTTAGGGAGGTTATGTAGATGATACATCGTCGTGGAGGAATAAAAAAGAGGGGCAACCACTTCACCGCACTCATGTGATTGATTGTTTACTCACTCCTCTTGTCTCCCTTCTCTCCCCACCATGAGTCTAAAAGATGGATCACTAGTGATGGGAATGTGTACAGGGCTTCATTTGTCCTGGACTGCCTTCCCCATCGCCTCACCCACTGATCTCCTTCTTTAAAGTCCTTACTCACCTCCCCCTCTAATTGTTTTAGCATGTGTGCCTCACAGCCACTGTTTGATATTCAATTATTACTCTAATCTTTTTTCTCTTCCTTTAACTCATTAAAAAATCTATGATCGTTTATTTTATTGGGTTGGGTCAATGTGAATTTTTATTAAAAAAAATGACTGTGCAGAGTTAAAACAACACACACACACACACACACAGATAACATTAGAGTAAGATTTCAAATTGTTATTTCTTTCTCTTTGTCTTTATTTCACTCCATTCCCTGGGTTCACCTCACATGGCCTCTTCAACCTCATCCATCTTTTTTGGCACTGTTCTTGTTCCTGCTTAAGTGGTACTGAAAGATCTTCACCATAATGCCAAGCAATGAGATCTTACTTCCTGGCGCTGAAAGAAAATCCATTTATTTTTGGACTACAAAGTGTTGTCTTCAGCTAAAAGGGCTGATGCATTGATTACATTCCAAATGCTATAATATCCTAAGTGCTAGGATAACATGCAGACATTCCCCCCGTCTCCTCAGTTTAATGAAAATAGATCAGGTATGCACATGAGTGAAAGTGACACAAAAACAAAACAGAGGGGATATTAAGTTCAAAACAAACAGGTGGAACTCGTTTAGATATTAGCAACATTTTTTTTTCTTTAATTCCCTATTCTTCTATTCTTCACTTTTGAAAGACATTTCTCAATGTGTCTTTCCCAACATGGCAGCTCAGCATCACTCTTTAAACCCCAATACAGTTCACATAGTATTACAATTTCTCTCATATAGTAATTTAGAAAACACTGACCTAAAAACAACACTCTTCTTCACAATATGTTATTGATTATTTTCATAGATGTTGAAAAAATAAAAATAAAATAAAAACAATCCTCAAAGGTTTTGTCCCCAGCCCGAAGATGTTCAGTTCATTGTCATTTAGGAAAGAATTGAGAACATATTCACACTTATTAAAAACAATATTCACACAATACAACAGTCACTGTGTCATATCCTTTCCTTTTTCACCCACATGGCCAAATTGATGCAAAGCTTTTGGCACAACATCACATACACTTTTTTTTATCCTGCTGTAGGAAGGTGAGATGTGAAGAGAGAGTCAAGTGTGGGGAAGTCAAGGAAGTGATGGGCAGGAAGTTGAGAGTGAGATAGGTTGTGTTTGAAGGCGTTAATCCTGATTTATACTATTTGCTCCGTGCGTTTGATAACTGTCGCTCAACAAAAATGAACAAATCATATGATATTTTCAAAGGGTTTCGGTCGACAGTGGATCATGCTGATCCACATTGTCAGCCTGTTTATTTGTATTCACATCTGTGCCATTTTTTCCCTGATTTTGATAATGGATTTATTCGGTGAATTTATTGATATGACTGAGGAGGAAGATATTTGAGAGAAAAACGGGGGGGGGGGGGGATTATGTTTTGGTCCAACATTTGAGTAAGTAAAAATCTACACTGAGACAGAGAGTGCAACTCACACTGTGTAACAAAATATGACACTGTGCATGCATGACACATGTGCAGTACATGAGAGGAAAGTGACAAGCGTCGTTTTTATTCTGTCAATTTCTGTTGCTCGACACATTTAAAAGTGTCACACAGAGTATGAGACAGACTTTAGGCCAGGGTCTTTCCATCTTGAACCCACTGCCCTGTATGTTTCAGAGTGCTCCACCACACCTGATTCAAATGGTCTGCTCATCCGCAAGCACTGTAGAAGCCTGGAGAGAAACATCTAAAACATGCAGGGCTCTGGCTCCTCAGGTCCAGGACTGAGAAACCCTGCTTTAGACCACCCCTATATCCCGTACATAGACTGTACACAGAAATAGACATTGTCTTCAAGTTTGAAAAGTTAAGCCTAGGAAGTTGGATGGAGGGAGCAGTTAACGGTGACTCAGCTGTTTACAAAAAGAACTCTGTTCTGGAAAATGACCCCACCTGTCACTTGATTTATAACATCATTAACTGTGGAGTTAACGGTCTCAATTGCTACTTTCTCTAATACCTTATACGTCTGTCTTGCAAATTACGTTACCACTTAGAGGAGAACAGATGAAAAAAAAATGATGAAAATGCCTGGACACCGGGGTGATTTACCGTAAGTATAATAGGTGCCTGGTTGCAGGTAACATCTTTGATGTGTCATGCGTCAATAAAATCCTGAATCTAAAGACTTCAAAATGGGAGTTATTGGGCACAGGCCTGCACTCGTATGCTCCAACCAGCCTGTACACCTATGTCTGGAAAACATCTGGTTCAGACACATTCACAGCATCAGGAGACTGTCCAGAACATCCAGGCAATGGGTGGAGTCTGGCTTGATGCAGGAAACTGCACACTCACCCATTCACTTGCTGTGAATTATGGGGAGATTATGACAGAGCCTTTGGTGTAGCAGCTCCTTCTCTGGAACACTCTCCCTATAGAGATCTCCAATGAAATTCTTTAAAAAAATCTTATTAAAACCATCTGTTCACAGTGGCATTTGACCACAAGGTATCTCCAGCATATTTATTGCTTTTACACAACATTAATCTATGCAATGTTTATATTTATTATATGCATATGAAATGTTTATGTTAAATATATCTGTCGAGTCCTTTTCCTGCTATGTGACAGAGACAAGGTCCAGATACAGAGGTTTTAATTCCTCACTAATATAAAGAGGCCAGAAGGAGTGTGTGTGTGTGTGTGTGTGTGTGTGTGTGTGTGTGGGTTCAGATGTTTACTCATGAATTATCTTCATGAATAAACAATTCATATAAATGTATGGTAATACACCGCTGTAAGTATTTTATGCAAATTAATATTAACAGTTCATATTTAATCCCCCCATCTTTTCCTCTGAAACAAATAATTTATATAATAGGCAGCGTTTCTCTTTATTCTGACCTCTCAAAGCACTTTGCACCAAGAGTCACAGTCATCAGTGTTTGTGCAGCACATACCTGATGCAGACATACAGTACTTTCAAAATAGTGGTGCACAACAGACAGTTTTGGGTGCATTATTTGGAACCTATTAATTATTGGACAATTTATCTACCTTTACTCCCCACTGAAGTGGATTATTGATTTGACCAAAAATAGAAACATTGTCAATATAACTACATGACACTGATTAATAGAATGGCTGGGTCAGGAAACAGTGAGGGTGTAATTAGGAGTTGGATCCTTTAAACAAGCCAGAATCATTGAGCTAACAGTAAGAATAAAGTTGTCAAAGTTTTCCTCCTCAGAGATCAAGTTAGGTTCCAAGTTGCTCTAATTGCCACAGTCCTTCCTGATATAACTGCTGTGCGGGGCTGCAAATTAGCCAACATCACCTCCCATTTTGTCCTATTTTTATACTATGCTGCCTGCAATGTTTCAATACTTTTTTTTTTTTTTTTTAAGCAGCTAATAATGTGTCGACCTGCATTCGAGCTATTAATGCTCCTTAACCATTTGTGTCTTTGAAACTTTACCTTCTGCTAAATAATTCATGTTAGTCGGGGTTATGCACGGTAACACTTTCATGCAAACGCGAATAATAAAGTATTTGGATCTGCAGGTTAAATAATGATTGCATTGAATGAAACTGAACGAAATTGGATATTTACAGGATACAAACGTGCGTCTGTCGTCATTGAACAGCAGCTTTTTCTTATGTTCATCAGCACAAAGGCTAGTGGCACGATCAGTGAAGACCTAATATTTTCTTTTTTATAACAAACCTTGTTATATTTAAAGGCCAAGAGGGAGCCTGTCTCATTATAGTATTCTTCTCTTTGTTCACAATAGACAGAGGGGACACATTTTTGATACGTATAAAAACTGTGTTAGTGTGCAGTTCATTATTGAAACAAAATGCCTCAGGTATCATATTTATTTAACAATGGCATTGTTTAACTGTGTATATCCTAAAAAAACAATCAAAGCACAATTAAATACAATGGTAATGTTAGTGTAAGGTTGTAGTTTTGGTGGAATAATTAGCATGACCCTCTGACTACTCTAAAATGTAAGTCATTCCTACCAACTACACTGTTCAAACACATTAAGGAAACACTTAACATTTAATCATCCCAGTCTTTGATTTACTGTGCAGTTTTGAATCCTTCCCCCAATGGGTTGGTAATTATCCATTAATAGATGTTCTATTATTTTGTTGTGAAACGATGATACACTTTGTATTATTGAAGAATTTCAGCTGAAAGTTTTTGTTTGTCAAGTTTTTATGTATGTTTAATTCGTTTAATTGAAATAAAGCGGGAAGCAAACCACAGTCTCAGCTGATTTATTTATTTTTGCCAGGAACAGACAGCATGATACAGTAAAATCACATTGACTGGTCTGATGGACTTTAACACTCATACGGATGAATGACCTTATGTCTGGCTGTGGTCTCAAGGGGGTTCAGGGACAAAATCACCTCTTACGGCTTCAGACATGACAGCTTCACTTGAATTCTCACAGACTATCAGTAAAAATCTCCAAATGTCTTTGGTGTCTGAAAGGGAAGAAGGATCATATACAGATGTGGTTATAGACATTTGAGAACACCACAATTAATGTAATTATTTCAACATTTTGTGTGTGAATATCTTATTATATATATGTATTGTTAAATATCTATCTATCTATCTATCTATCTATCTATCTATCTATCTATCTATCTATCTATCTATCTATCTATCTATCTGTCTGTCTGTCTGTCTGTCTGTCTGTCTGTCTGTCTATCTATCTTTGATTATCCTTCAGCTCTGATTTATGTCAAAAATCTATTTACGACCATGGTACAGCAAGCAGGCTAAGAAACATACATGATCTGTCTTTCTGTTTCTCTCCATTGAACATCTGCTAATATCTGTGGTTAATGTCCAAAGAAATGGACACTTTATGCCAAAAAGATTCCAAGTCAATGTGCTTACAGATGGTTTTAAGACATTAAAAAAACACACTCCATTGCATTTTGGCATTAATTGTAATAAAGTGTCTTATTCTTCAAAAAGTCTCCCCCTCTAAGAGGTTTGAGGGACACCAGCAGTGGACCTGCTGTCTCTCTCCATATCTGCATGTAATGTCTTCAGTGTGACACCAACACGCAGCAAAACGTGCGGTTTAGGGTTTTATTGTGTGTGCGTGTGCATATGCACTGTAAGTCACCAACAACTCAAACACCCACTGTGTGCAGGATGTTTGCATGATGGGAGGCAAATTAATATTAATTTACTACTACAATGTAAATGAAAGGGGAAAAAACTGTCTTGATATTGACTGTAAGTAACAAAATGTACTTGATTAAGAATCAAGACCACCACATTAAAAACTATTGAGAGGTTTGGTTATTAAAGAAGCATCTCTTTCTGTCAAGCAATACTGGAACATCATGAAAGATGTTGTCTTTTATATTATATGCATTTTCATTTTGTCTACTAATTGACAACTGTGCTTAGAATGTGGGTAACATTTTAATAAAATAAATTTAATATAGCCTATTAGTTGTCTTTATATGTTTTAGTATATGTTTAAGTATTGGAAGTGCACATTTTTTTTATTTAGAAATATGAGATGTTTATGATCATGACAATGTAATGTATGATTTTTTTTTTTTTTTTTTTTTTTTTTAGAAAAAACATTTCAAACTGAAACTACAGCAAACCAAAGGGTTTGTTATTGTTACCTCCTTGTTTGTATCCGACTGATTAAGTTACCAGCGTCCTCATATTTTTGTCCGTTGTGCTCTAAATAGGTGCAGGTGTTGATGTCCTTGTCCTCCCGAGGGACATGGACATGAATGATGACAAAAATAGCAAATTATATGGGAAATTGAGACAAGCGCCACAAAATGTATCTGTGATGATGAATCTCTGATTGGATGATATTATGTAAACTATTTATAGCATTCATGAATCCATTTACACATGTAATAATCATGTATAAAATGGGATATTGTGTATTAGTGGTGGGTAGTGCAGGGGTATCATGAAATCCGTCCTCACCTCAGATAGTTTTATTTCATTTTAGTGAACTTGTTACTGTAACATTTGCAGTGAATCCACAGTTGGTAAATACAAAGGCAGAAGTGCAGTCTTTCTCAGATTACTTTATTTGCATTAGGCTAAAGTTTTTATTTGTGTTTTTTTTTTTTTTAATTATTGATCAATAAAACCAAACAGATCCAGCCCATTGTACCTTTAGTTGTATTTTAAGACAGGTTTTCATATATTTCTGCTGGCTGATTGGCTGATTGGATAATTGAATAAGTGGGTCCAGGTGTGTGTATACTAGATCTTGCAATCCATATGCTCTGGGGATTTTCGCGTTGTTGCAGGTGAGTATGTTTCATTTTCCATCTTAAAGCACGAGCAGTGGTAGCAACAGTAAGACATAAAAGATGATTGATTCTGAGTTTCCTGCTCCACGTCAAGTGTTCAAGGCTGCAGTAAAATGATTGCATACTCCAGAAAGCTGCTAACATGCAGGGAAAAGGTGGAGCAGTGGGGCAGAAAAAACATAACATGACATTTGACTGTACATGCACTATTTAGTGGGTGTCAGATAAAGTGTCTGGTAAATATTCAGTATCAGAAGGTTATTTTAATTTTGATTTTGATTTTACCTAATGTTATTTGGGAAGATACTTTAGAAATTTAAAACTGTTATTTGGGCTGAATTAATTTTTATTCATAAGACAAAACTGCATTTATGTGCCATGGGAGATTTTTAGCTTGTGTGTATTCCAGAGGCTGTTAGTGTTAGTGGTGTGACAAGTCCTGGTTTAGAAAGTTGCATGACATAAATGTGTAGTCCCTCATAGTCCTGCGCTGTACGATGGAGCAGTGCTGCACACACAGTACAAATAATTCTGCTTTGAAATGCTGAACTGGGAGAAAAAGACAACTGAAAAGGCTGCCATATCACAAGATGTGGAAAAGAAAACCCTGAGTGCACTGATTATCCCACATACCCAATCACACAAGATGAGAACGTTACCGTACTGTAGATGTATTTAGTTCATTTACCGTCTGTGAGCTAAAGATGTATTTCAAGGTTATCATCCATCAGGAGCAATTTTTCAGCCTTATGTCGCTAATGTACAGTGTCTTTGGTTTATTAGATTGTAGTCAGATTAGAGTGACAAGAAACATGGGTGGATATGACAGGCAACTAATGTCAGCTGCATTTTAGCCTCTAGTGTTACGAACACACGGTGCAATCTAATCACATCACAGCATTGCAGCTGTTGATTTAAGTTAGTTTGTGTAGCTACCAAGTTTTGTTTAAAATGTAAAAGACTACATTTGTTTTCATTAAAAAAAACCAAAAAAAAAAAAAAACCATTGTACTGTATGTGTGTCTCAGGTGCAAACAAAGCTGCTAACATAAACGCAAAGACACCAGTGATGTGGTGCAGAGCAGTGGGTGGTGGTTGTGAGTCAGCCAGCAGAAAAGAAGGGTATGTTTAATGTGACATGGGCAATCAGCCAAAAAAGAAAGTGAAAAATACTAAAAGAAGAAAAGAATAATCATGAGATGAAAAGAGGTGCAGTCACAGCTGGTTCCAGGAATGACAGTCATTTTACTCAATGTTTACTCCAGTTGGTTTCTTTCAGTATTCATTATCAGGCTCTTAGGTGAATAACCTGGCATATAATCAACAGGGCTGGCAGCTGACTCAAGCAGCGAATGCACCACTGTGCAAAATGGCCTCAGGAAACAAATAAAATATTATATATCATGCAGTGAAACAATACATACATATTTCTGAGGCATAACATTGATCCATTTTTTAATGGATTGTATTCATTTGCATTCCCACCTGCTCAGACAACAGGACTGCGCACTCAATCCTCTCCTAAATCATTAAGCACAAATGGACCAGTGTGCGTCAGGCTGTGGGGTTCTTCTAATGGCACATGGAACAAATCAAGTTTCAGATTACTTAGGAATCAGAAGATTATGTCTACGTGATATAGTCATTAATGAGTGGAGTATCTCTTCCTCGTCATTCTTCAAACTGAAATAGTGAAATATACCTGCTCACACATATTTCATATGAAAAACTTCTCATTCACTTTTCATGGGATAATGTCGGGTGTTGCCAAACTGCCTTGTGGGTCCATTGCTTTGCTGCATGCAGGAGAAGTCAACTTTCCACATGGCAGTGCAGGCAGCAGCCAATCAAATCATGTCGTGCACAAGGATTAGACAAAAAAAAAGAATCATGTTTATATATTTTTCCTCAAACAGTGCACTGTCAAATGGAGCTCTTAAACAAGGCCTTCCTGCCACTTATCAGCGTTTTTGTCAGACAATTTCATTTCATAAAAGATTTAAAAAGCTTAGTTTCCCTGCTGAAGTCAACATATTTAAAAAGACAGAGGAAGAAAGGTTCAGATTAATCTGTCTTGATCACATTTAAACTCAAAGAAACATAATGGTTGTGCAACTACTGCCCTAAAATGTGTGTGTGTAACTCTTAATCATGAAATATCTTCCGTTAGCCTTTACGCTCTAGTAAGTAAAGATAAGATAAAGTTTCAATGACAAAAGTAAAAATCACAACTGAAATACAATACATGCTTTTCTTTGACTAAATCACCATCTAAGAACAGGATTAATGAAAAGCAATTAGAAGATCTAGAAAATGAGCTTGTAAGAACTAGTTTACTTCCCCTTCCTTCCTTTCCTTTTTTATTTTGATCTTATAAGATCAAAGCTTTTTGGTTTCCAGCCTGGAGTCATATGGGCAGGAAGACAATGTTACTCTTGACAGTTTGGGGGGGGTAACTGGATTTTTGCCGTGTCCTCCTCTGGGACTGCTAAATTGGTCCAGTGAGAAATTTTCTGGGCAGAACAAGAGCAATTTTTATAGGAGCACAGTTCCTCCTATGGTGCACACAGACACAAACACACACACACGTAGACAAATAATAGGACACATTACCTTCTAGATGTGCACATCTGCTGCATAAGGTAGCAGATGCATGCTTGTTTTACGGCTAAGAGACATATCATGCACGCACACACAGGTTATACACATATGTATGAAATGCACACACATACAGTAAGTCATTCTAAGATTTGTACACATGCATGCACATACAGTACACTTTAATTCTGTAGGTATACACACACAGTAACATCTGTGCACGTGTGCGCATACAAATCTACTGTTAAACTGGTATACACACCGATTAGTGATTTTAACACACACAAACACACATGCTCCCTTCCCGTTTTATTTTTGTTCTACCATTCTGAGCACAATGTGTCGAGCCAGCAGGACAGGACAGTCCATTCAGCTGATCAGTGTCCAAGGAAGGATAAATAAATAAAAGGGGGAACAATTGGAGGCTCAGGCTTTCATCCTCAGCCTCATGGTAATTCCTCCCCAGTTAACAGTGCCAATATGGTTTTGTCCTGATGTGGGTGGTAAGCTCATATCCCAGCTGAATTTTACCCATTGTCCATGTTTCCTCTTTGTTTGGGCTCATTATTTTTGTGCCAGATTAGAGGTGGTGGTGGTGCTTGAAGACAGTAATGTCCTCTAGTCACATTCAGGAATGATCTGAGATTGAATCTCATAGATTTTCTATTGCTTTTAAATCCCGGCTTATACTTGTCTTTGATTTTGAGCCACTAGAGAATAAGGGAGAGCGAGAGTCGCAGCAAAGATATAACCATCGGCCTGTGCGGTGAAGAAGAGCAGCACCTTCATCACTCTCTAATCAGAAGCTGTAAAATTAAATGAAACAGGTCTTGGTGTCTTCCTAAACCTAACCTGACTTATTATTATTTTCTGTGTGAAACATTTGAAAAGCAAATGCAGCATTTTTCTTCCGTTTTCAAATGTTGTATCTTGTTTCCACAGCTGGATGACCTCAGTAAGGGTGATAATGACAGTTCATCCCCCACTGATGACTTAATAATAATATAATAATAATAATAATATAAATAAATAATAAAAAGAACATTATGTGCAGGTTGTTTAGGGTAGTATATTCTTTTTTGATTCTTAATTTTTATTATGTGAGGGATTAGAGAGCCAGGTAGTTTTTCACCAAAGTTTTCAAAATCTCATCTCACAGTGGAATGGGGTAAAAGGGGAATGAAGTTTCCACCAGAGGTTGTTTAAAAATGTTGATGTGTCTTCAGTAGAAAAATGACAGTAGTCAGTAGTGCCTATACTGCAGATAGGCTATTGAACACTCAGCCACATTGCACAATCTCATCAGAGCAGGGCAGCAGGGCAGCATGTTATAGTCACATAGGATGGCAGTGGTAAATAAGACCCTGTTAAGACCTGGTATTAAAACCGTCCTTGAGATTCAATCCCAAGTGGACAACTTTAAGTGCATCTTTTTTTCACCTGTAATTAACATGTGTGCTGGATGAGTCTCCTGTGACCACTTGTGATTGAATCTCAATTCACTCGCGCCGTACGCAGTTACAGACAAATATCTGATGACCAGCCTCAATGTTTGTTGGTGTTTGTGTGTTTGATTGTATCAGTGCAACCAGCAGGTAAAGAGACAGAACGGAGTCGCGAGGGGCTGATTAAATCAATGCACTACTCTGACACACAGTTAAGGTTCTTGTCAGTATGAATATGTGTGAGTGTGGATAACGCCTTTATCTTCGCCAACGTTTGGTCTCCACTGTAACCGAAATAATTTGCAAAGCTGTATCCCCAGTGCTGTTTTATCAGAACCTCGTGTTATACAGTTTAACTAACCAACTACTTCATTACTGGTTGACAACTAAATTGAAAAGTCCCCATCCCAACTACTTCACCGACATCCTCCATCTTATCTTATTAATATTTACCTTCTAATTTGGCCATGTTTTGCAATTTTACATACCCAAACATAGTTTCTCAAAAAGAGGTTCAGTAGTTCCCACACTCACAAAAAAACAATCAAAAGGAACATGTTGAAATCACATTTACTTATTTACTTGACTAAACTCAATGGATTTAATTTATTTTATTTAACCAAGAAGGCCATTGAGATATAAATCCCATTTATGAGGGAGACCTAGTCAAAACAGTGCATCTGTTACAGTTGAAAAACAATAATTCAATAAATTCAAGAGTCTGAGAAAAAAAAACATCAGTCAAAGTGATGCAGCGATCCTGACGCGCCCCGTCTCTTTGCAGTTGTGCTGGGTGTGCAGACGACATACGCCCAGATGGAGATGAAGAGGGTCGTCGGAGACAATGCCACTCTGCCCTGCCACCATCAGTTCTGGGTGGGTGATGACCCCACTCTGGACATCGAATGGCTGTTTCTGAAGCCAACCAACAGACAGAGGGTGGTGAGTGTCTGTCCACGCAAGCTGTTTTTTCTGAACTGAACACATTAGATTGTAACTCAACTGATATTTATTTATTAGAGCTTCCTGTGGCTATAGCCTCTTCACTCTAGTATGGAGCCCTAGAAGAAAGGGCGGGATTAACTTATTTATTGCAAAACAACAACACGATTTAAATTCTTTTCTTGTGGTTCCACAGTGATGAGGACTTTTTATCCCATTTTGTCCCATGGCTCTGTACTTGAAAATGTTTTAATAAAAAACCTCTAAGTTTGCATTTCTAAAAACCATAATTCCTCTTAAAGTCAATTAAACAAATGAAATAGCAATAATCACAAAAATCCCCCACCCCAGGGTTTAATGTAACTGTGAGTGGGAGACTGTAGGGAAAGGGAGGAAGCCCTTCCGTCAAGGTGAATAGAAGAGAACACACTTAAAACACAGTTTGCATTTGCCTTAAGTGCATAAATAACAGTATTGCAACTTTGATTTGTCAATCAACTGCCATATGAAGTTGACTGACATTTGAGAGAGAAAGGTAAAACAAATTTTCATTCTTCACAGTTCACTGTTCTCTGTCTTTTTATAGCAGAATTAATTGTCCAAGTCCTGCAAAGACTCTCACAGATGTATAAAATATATCATGCATCATTTAAAAATAGACGCACAGAATATAGTGGAAGACATTCTGATTAGATGAGATGGAAGAGTTATATATATATGAACATAAAGAGACTGGAAAGAGAATATGTTTATGAGATTTTGTACACAATTTCCCTTTGTATGCGTGCGTGCATGTGCATGTTTGCGTCTGTGTGAATTATGTCTTGTTCGCCCCATCACGAATCCTCCCACCACTATCAATTCCCCCCACCAGGTGATCACCTACTTTGCCGGACGTGTTTTTGACCCCAATGAAGCAGAGCGTGGCCGTGTGGCGTTTGCTGGAGAGTACTTAAAAGGTGATGCGTCTCTGCTGATCAGCGACTTGACTCTGACGGACTCAGGAGAGTACAGCTGCAAAGTCAAGAATGGTGCACAGTACCACTGGAGCACCATCAGCCTCATAGTGCTGGGTAAGTGGCCGACTCAGCAGCACAGAGAAACCACACAGAGAGAAAACTCATCATAAAGCTGTGCAACTGCAGGTGTCCCAAACTGCTAAACTTGCAGCACAATGTGGTGCTCACGATACGCATGATGTCACTTCTGGATCTTTTATTCACTTCCTGTATACTAATTAGGGCTGCACAATATGTCGTTTAAGCATAGTCATCACAATGTGCACATGTGCAATAGTCAGATTGCACAGTTGTTTGTTGCTTCATCAAAACAAAGCTATTCCTCGACGTCACACTGGAATGCAAAGTTCAAAACGTTGATTGAGAGTCATGTCCAAGAGAGACCGACATTCTCAGATGTTTCCATGTTGCGTTCTACACTGCCAGCAGGGGCTGTTTGTTTTCATTCACAAAGGGGGTTGGTTATGTGACATGTGGCTGACTAAAACTCAGAAGTGAATAGGGATAACTGTCATTCTCATTGTCTGTGACATTCATTCATTCATTCATTCATTCATTCATTCATTCATTCATTCATTTATAAATTGAAGAATGAAGCAGATGATCCAAAATGTAATAGAGCACAGTTTAGACACAAACACTATGAGATGAATTTTGGATCATTGCCTTAATAAGCTGAGTCGTATTGCTGGTTTGCTGGTGCTTGTCTATAAAGTAGAGTAGTGGTGGTCACAGACATAAATAAAACCCACAAAAGGTTTTAGAATATAATTTCACTATAATTTCCAGTGGATGGATTTGATGATGGTTTTGATATAATCGAAGATGGTTTTTGAATTTACTGTTACTGAGTGGATGACTAAAAATAAGTCTTGTAGAATCAGAAAGTTCTCATCATCTCCTGCTCCAGGTTGATGTATTTTTGTTAGACTGTGAAACCTATCCATTTCATTCAGACAGATTGTTGCAAAAGCACAAAGGCCTGCTCTGACTAAGTTCAGTCCCTCTGCTGTGCTTCACATGGGATGTGCGCTGTGTTTATAAGAGATGTTGCAGACATTTACAGTAGATGCTGTGCCATTCATTATACCGTCAGGTCCTTCTGAGCAGTGACACAGAAGACAGTCAGTGAAATCACCATGCTGGCTGAATAGTTAAAATGTGAGTGCTTTGAATGAAAAAATTGTATGCAGCCTACAAGAAATGTAAATCACAACTCTAATAAACACATATACATATGGTGGTTTCCAACTGAGTGCTACCAATTTTGCCAGCACATAATGGAATTCTTTACATTTTACATATGATAATACAGCTTAACCTTTCTCCGTGAATCATTGGGGTTGTAACTATGTAATCCTCCTGGTTTCAGTCCTGGTTGGTTTTTTAACACGTAATTACTTTGATAATAGCAAGTGTAATATTACATAAAAACTATAACACAATCAATATCATATAGTATTACAGTGTACAAGATTATATTGGAGCCACATACTTCAGCACCAAATCCCAATCGATAAAAAGCATCATTGTTCTTCAGCAGAAAAAAAACTAATAAAATAGGAAACCACATGTATGGGACGAGATGTGTTTTCACGTCTGATTGTTTTTCTGCAGTGAAGCCATCCAAGCCGCAGTGCTGGATGGAGGGCAAACTGTTGGAGGGTGGAGATGTAAAGATGAGCTGCAAGTCTGCTGATGGCTCTGATCCCATCCACTACAAATGGGAGAGAGTACTGGACAAGGGCAAGTATGTTGGCAAGCTGCCTCCATTGGCCCTGATAGGTAATTTAACATACACACACACACACACACACACTGTTCTTTAGATATAAAGTTTAATGTGTAGATGTTTTGCTTATCACCATGTTACCACATTAATTTGGGCAGTTCTGTAAGAGATGGAGTTGATTCTTTATCTGAAAGCAAAACACTGTTTGTCATCCAGCTGAGATAGAGAGCGGTTTCATTTAAGAATTGTGTTACTGTTATTACATTTCAGCTCTTTCAATATGTTGCCTTTTTTTGCGGACTCAGACAGTCTGCTGTATAAGCTGCTATGTGCTCTCTCTTCTGTTTGTCCATCTGCTTCTGCCACCTCTGATTATACTTACAGAAATATAGAGCTTATCAGCTTGTATCGTAACTGCATAGTCGTTTCGGTTCATTTTAGCTGCACAAACAGTTATTTCAATACAAGTTTAGTCTATTCTAAATGAATCTGTAAAGCAAGAATGCATTTTAATGTCCCGTTGTCTCTTAGATTTGAAAAACCCAGAAATTGTAACATTGAGGAACTTGACCAAGGACAGCACTGGAGTTTACAAATGCACAGCCAGCAATGATGTGGGAGAGGAGAGTTGCACGGTGGAGGTTAAGATGCATTGTGAGTGGACAACCTCTGCCGAACACTGCATGTACCTGGACGCAAAAGCTGCACATTTTCATTCAGATGCATTTGCTCTGTAAGAGCGTAGCTCTGCAACATGTGGCAAATTACTGTTACACCACTTACTTGATGTAGTAAAGTTCTTACTCCCATTTGAGTTTACACAAATGTTGAAACACTAAGTCCTTTTTCATTTTTCAACTAAGTCGTTTTTCATTTTTGTTTACATATGTGTAGATGTAAGAGGAATGGGTGTGGTAGCAGGGGCAGTGGTTGGTGTGTCCTTTGGCGTCCTCCTCATTATCCTCATCATCTGGCTGGTGTGTCGCAAGAAGGAGATGAAGAAATATGAAGAAGAAGAGACCCCGAATGAAATCAGGTGGCTACAGTGAAAAGAAAATGCTACCTGTCCATCATAACCACACAATTCTTTTTTAATCCTAATTTCTTACAAAAAAGAAATTATAATGGTTTAGTACAATGGTACAATATTTTTTTCAGACGTACTGTGCAGTAGAAACATGTAGGATGCCTGCCTCTAATTCCAACAATGTTTCAAATGGGAGACACATTTTCTCCTAAATTATTCTTACTTTTTTCATATGACGGGCTAGTATGAACACACACAAGTCAGTTTCACCAAAACAAAATGTGTAAATGACATATATAAACATGATGAATGTCATCTGTTCATAAGCGGGTGTGCATGAGGAGAGGAAATGAGCAAGATTAATGGCAGAGTTAAAAATACAAGGCTAAACTCTCTTCCCCATATGTCAGCAAGTTTTAAATAACATTAAACTCTCAGAGAGTGAAATCTTGGTGTCCGGATCCACAAAGGAAAGTCTGCTATTTTTGGTAGTGTCAACTATGGACTTATGTGTTTAAACTTTCGACATTACTGCTTTACTCTGTAAAGATTCTCTAAAACAAGTCTGAAAATTGTATAAAGACCATCATGCCTTTTACCAGGAGAAAAATAGTAATTTAAAGGTAAATGAGTTAGAAAAAGCCTTAAATGAAGGCTTTTAAGCCTTAAAAAAAGCCTTAAAACTTAAATGAGCAGTCATGTCCAGAAACAGATACATGGAAGACATGCACCAACTGCACTATTTTGCAGAATACAGGAGTTATATATTCCCCACTGTCACTCAGTGGATACATGAATACATAGGTAAATATATCTGAATTGCAGAGTGTGAATAAACGTCTTAGCATGATAAATGCTTTACATGATAAAGTAATGAAATATATAATCCATAAGAGAAAAAGATTACTTAAGAAGGTTCTCCTAAATCCCTTAAACACACCAATTAAGACAATTGAGAACAATTCTCTTTAGATGCATTGTTCTTGTTCGTCTTGTGTTCCTTATGCAAGTCCTAAATGACTGAGCGAAATTGTGACAGTAAGTGACACAAAGTGTGGCACACACCTATTTTTTTTTTTTGTTCTTACAAAACAGTTACCTCACCTTTCATACTGCACCACTTGCACCATTTGTGCACCTGGATGAATTATACAGACCGGTGGGGATTGCACGCTATGCATAATTTAATAGTGACAGAGGGGAAAAAAGCAGGTTGAAAGCTAACAGAGTCATGTTGTCTGCAGCTACAGCATGTAGTGAAAGAATAACTTGAGATTTTGTTTGGTTTTTAAGTGCTAGAAGTGAATTCCAGTCAAAAAAACTGTGCTGCTTGTGTACAAATAAATGCTCCTCCAGTCAGGTCTGATAGTATTGCTTGACAGAGACTTTTCTCACATTAAGGATGCAGTGTACAAATAGTATTACATTGTTCCTGTTCACAGAGACCAAAGCAAGGCAGAATAATGAACAACAACAAAACATCTAATCATAATTACTAATAGAACTTTATCTGCAGTGTTGGCAATACTATGTCCAGATGTGTTGAGGCAACTTTTTAATCTCATTCAACCATGTATTGATTTCAGGGAGGATGCAGAGGCTCCCAAGGCCAAACTCGTGAAACCCAACTCCCTGTCCTCATCACGCTCTGGCAGCTCTCGCTCAGGCACCTCTTCCACTCAGTCTATGGTGCACAACATGGGGCCCCGGGGCCAACGAGGCTGCGTTCCTGCTGTGGCAGCCCTCAAGGAAGACTGCAAAGCCTCCGACTTCTCTCAGTCTCCACCTAGCTACAATCAGACAGTTCCCAAGACTCCTGAACCCCGTTCTACTCCCATCTCTACCTCCAACTCCAAGCCCAGCCCTCCCCCTAAACTGAGCCCAGCAAACCTGACCCGCATGGGGGCAACACCTGTTATGATCCCTGCCCAAACCAAGGCCTTCCAGACTGTGTAGAAGAGAGTGAAAGAAAACTGTAATCCCACAGAAGAAAAGACAAATACAGCTTCAGGACATTGAAAATACCTGAACCGAAAAGTTAAAAATTCTGTTCGATTAACCAAATACTGTATATTCTCAATATTCACCGACTGACGGACACTTTCACCGCATAAACTCATGAGGAATCTCTTCTTTCCTTTAACATTATAGGAACAAGCTTCTTCTGTTGTTCTGCCATTGACACATCTGAACAAATCAAGATTTTTTAGAATTTGAAACAGCAGCTGGTTGCTAATAGAAGGAGAGGTTCACAAGAAAGACGGAAAATCAGCAGTTCAGAAAAAAGGAGGGCCCATGTCTTCCACAGTACAATCAAACACCTTTCAGAAACCACTTCACAGCTGTTGTAAATTGAAAAGACACCTGGTTTTACAGGATAACGATGAGATGAATGGCTCTGATTATAAAAGACTATGCAGACCCTTCATTTATCAATCAGTATCTATAGTATATCACATACTGAATTCCTTTGTCACTGCTTCATCTGTGTGGAGTAAAACATAGTGTACATGTGCACATGTGTAGATGTGCACAAGTTCCTATTTTGAATCATGCAAGAGTGGATTCATTCAGGACACTTTATATTTGTATGGTATTGTCTTTGCTACCCTCTGTGCTGGGGGAAATGCTAAGCACAGAAGGATTATGTCATCATTTATGTCAGTGTTTTACCAAACTTTTCTATGTGTGGACCCACCTTTTAAGCAAACTACCATGACCCAAATCACAATATAAATTGTGACAAGAGCAAATTTGTGCATATTGGAGTTATGTATTTGAAGTTATATCTCAAAAATCTAATATCATTTTAAATTGGTAAATATTTTACAAGCTGTTTGGTATATTAATTAAAACTTTATTTTATCCATGTTATTTTAAACATATGGACATGGGTCTTGAGTAAAAGGTTGTGGAAATTATGCAAATTTGGCTAGGGACCCAAAAATATATGTTGGTCCCAACCCAGTCTTTGGGAATCGCTGATTTATGATATAGTGACCTGTCTAGGGTGTACCCCGCCTTTCACCTTGTGTCACCTGGGATTGGCTCCAGTGACACATGACTGTCATTTGGATGATAAAGCAGTAGATAATGGATGGATTTATGTTATTGGTGGGCATGTTAGAGGCAAAATCACATTTACTACTCTCCAAAAACAACATGACATACTGATGGTATGGTATGGTCTAGTTTTTTTCTCATGGGAAATGTTGTTGTCTGAGGTATTTCAGAAAGTTGATACAGTTTTCTGCCAGGAGCAGGAGAGGGGTCTTTTAAATTGTACTTACATTTTAAATTCCTTATGAACACACTGAAGCTCTTGTGATCATCACATGTGGAGTAGTGCACACTTTTATTTACACATTATAATCCACAGCCATCTGCCATTAAATACAACCTTAGTGCCATATTTACAGTGAACGTAGAATTAGAATTGTGGTGTAGTTTTTGATTTGTCTTAACATTTTCAAAGATTATTTTCAATGTCTAATTTAGTCTAGATTTAATGTCTCTACTACTGTATGACACAAAAGTGAAATAGCTTATAAGTACAGTTAGGTTACTACTTTAATGTTTAATGCAGCGTCTATGGCAGCACACTTGTAACAGCCACAATATGTCTACCTGTGTTATAAATACAAATTGTGAAGCTGAAGATGGAGCTGCCTTTATTTAGCTGTAAAGGGAAGACCTACAGTACAGACTACCTACAATACCACCTAGAAAAAAACATTGCTATTGTTCTTTTGCTGCAAAACTTTTCTGTCAAAAGTTGCATTGCTCGGCCACCATCATTCCATATGAAATTTTCTAACGGCAACAGATTCAAATCTGCATTTTGGCAATTTGCTTCATATTTATCATATTAACATATCATACATAACAGGTTTTGCAAGTATTTAAGGTGAAATTCTCACCTGGAGGAAGAGGGGTTACTGGTGTGACATCTGCCAAATAGCAGGCCACAGTTTAAAAGAAAATATCAGTTTGTTGCAGTGTGAGGACATTCCAATGTGTTTTTTTTTTCTTTTTTTCTGAGAGGTTCTTACTTAGTTATGAGGAAAACAAACATAATATTTTCCCTAACATGCCTCTTAGCAATAACTAGGTGATTTTTGTTCCTTAACCTACCATGGGTTATTCACGGCAATGTCCAAAATATGACATGTAAAGAAACCTAAATATTTAACTAACTTAGCACATAAAAAGGTTGAACTGCACCATATTCATGATTTGCAGAATTGTGCATGACAATGTTTTTGTCTGGCAATCACTCTGGCTACCTACTCATTGTTGATTACAGAGATGTAGGTATCACATTTCTTTATTTTGTGTGGGTTAGTCATGAATGTAATAACTATAATAGAAGCGAAATAAGTAATGGATATACATTATATGAATCATATGACATTTTCCAGCCCTCAACTGTCCAGCGTTGCTGAATGTGTGTCCACTGCAGCCTCACATTTTTCTTCTCTGACAGCAGTGGAAACTAACATAGTCTCATGGTTGGACCTCAAGTTCATTCTAAGATGCTTTTCTGTTCACATCATTTGTAACGAGTGGTTTAACCAGTCAGAGCATTCTCCTCTGACCTCTCTCGTCAACCCTCAGCTGCTCCTCTCTGGATGTTTTTAATCTCTGGCTCCATTCTGAGTGAACTAAGATGTAAAAGATGCCCGTGTGTGAAATATACAGGAGTCTTAAAGTGGAAAAGTGCTTCAGAAACAATCAGACCAGTTAGTCTGACAACACCAACCGTGTCACTGTCAAAGACACTATCACATTCATTGATTATTATGATGTTTGATGTAAATAAGAAATTCCTGCTGCAATGTGATGGCTGATTTGATAATTGTATGTGTAATTTGAAAAAGCAGGTGTACAAGTGTTCCTACTGAGGTGTACAGTGGATGTATACATATTCACTTCTATAGTACAACTGTCTGTGCAACACTTTGCAAAATGTGTTACAAAGCATTCACATAGGTTTGGGGAAGAGCAAGGTTTATATCTGACCTACTGTTAACCAGCCAGCACACTTTACTTTGTCCTTGTGCCTCATCACATATTCAGCAGAGGACAGAGCTGATCCCTCTCCATTACTCATTCTTCAGTCACTTTCTGTTTCTTCAACACACAATCTGCCTCTCAACCTTGTTCGTCTTTTAACTTGTGTCTTGTGAGTCTTAGTCGACCCGTTTAATCACCACCTCAGTCATCTCCTATGACAGTGTAACAGTGACTGCAGTACTTCTCATGCTGCTGAGAGGTGGACAGTACTTACTTTGGTCCAAGGGCAGAGCTTTCTCATTTCATTGCATTCAAAACAAAAGTTACTTTACAACTACTTAGAGATCCATAGTTTTCACACTTTAACTTTGTCCCTGTTATGTTACCAGCAGTGACCACCACCAGCGAACACACCTCTCTTAACTTTATTTACTTTCAGTGACTCCTGCTTTTGCCTGTCACACATCTGCAGCCATAAGTGTTGCATCATTCATCAACTGACATTGTGTTATAAAGCTGTAATTGGGGATTCTACTAGTGATTGTTGTGTTAAAACTGCTAGAACAGTGTAATTGTAACAGAATAACAACTACTACCACATTTACTGTATATTGACCCATATAAGACTTAGTGTTACTGTGATATTTATCCTGTTGCTGGGACAGTTACAGAGATGACTCTATTTACAGCACAAAAGATGTGCATTATACCATATTCAAAGCACTGCAGAGGACAGCATTCATTCAGTATCTATTGTGATTTCTTTTCACCAGCTCTGTGAAAAAGTGCCCTCATAGGCATCCTACTGCTGCTGCTTCTTTATGACAATGGCCAAACAGAAACCACTAAGAACACTCAAGATGTCTATTGCCCCTTTAAATCAGCCCACTTAATGTTTATTATTATAAACAGCTCATATCTAAGAAGCCTTAAGTGGTACAGTGAGTGAACAAACACAGCTCAGCAGCAGGTGCTCCTGTGCCCACTTTGTCAGAATGGAAGTAGTGTTAAGTTGTCACAGTTATACATACAACCATGTTCAACCACATGTCTTCTTACAGACTGCTATCTCAAAACTGGGACAAAAACAAAATCTGCATGCCTAGATAGCATTATATGAATGTAAAAGCATATGATTATAATTAATAGTAGTTGTAGCAATATGGACTGACTGACCCTTTAAAACAGGAAACATGACAATCTGCCAATGACACCCAATTCACATAGTGCTTCTCCAGCTACATATAGGTGTGTAGCTGGAGAAGCACTAGAATGCAAAGCATGATTATTTCTTTGAATCTTTGTATTAGGGCACAGTATGATTCACAAGAAAACCAGCCAAAGTCACAAAACTCTCCATTCACCGGAGGTTAGATTAAAAACAAAATTGTATAATTTCATTGGAATTGGTTTGGCAACAAACATCTCACTAAAGCACCCTGGGTCATATTTTACTTAAAGACTAAAATTCTCAAAATAAAAATATTATCTAGAGAAGGGGTCTGCTGGGTTTCCACCATGCAAACAGTGTAAATTTAAGAGAAATGTATAGGGTAATAAAACCCCTCAGTTAAAGCGAAGGAATGATGGTTATATGCATGTTACAGATACTTAATGAACTATGGATTTTGCTCTGCCTCAAAATTTATATTAATATAGAAACGATATTCGTATGATAAACAATATTGGTAAAATGAATCTATCTGTAAATTCAAATATGCTATTTTTGGTTCTGCATTATAAGTTTGTTTGTTGTACATATTCAATAATGTGTGCTCTCTTGAAATAACTTTATGTAATCATGAAAGTCCCATCTATATGTTTTACTCTCTGTCACAACTTCATGAATTTGTC